>CABFOW010005592.1:0-17319 GCA_902141385.1 Timema californicum
CCGTGTAGTACAGTATCCTGAAGAATGCAAGGATGTGTAATTGGACCGTGTGATACGGTATCCTGAAGGAGGCAAGGATGTGGGAGTATCCCCAGGTCCATCAATAACCCCCACGACAGAGGTCATTACCGCGTGACAGGTCTTTCTATCGCTCCAGGTAAAACCAGGCGCCTGCCGACTCACTAACGCACTAGCGCTGCCGGTTTTGTTGACGGCGGCGCGAGAAACCAGGTAGGGGGGGTTGAAAGAAATCCACTGACATGTATCACTGACTTGTTGACATTTACAGCAAGGGGTACGTCCACAAGATTGGAGGAAAGGAGAGGAACCTAACTCGTTTGAGTGGTAGTACTATTTTTTATTTTCAAGACCCCGGTGAAATAAAAAAAAAAGTTGGTTTGCTAGCAGTATTTTATTGTCTTTTGTGATTATTTAACTACCAATTTACTGAAACGTATCTCTAGTGCATTTAGGTTTGTAGAGATCACGTGGGAGTAAAGTTGTGGGGGGGCCACGATGGATAAATTAGATTCAGTTTTTATTGATAAATCTAGTAAATGTTAATGTACTCTACTAGACTTACATTTTTATGGAATGTTCCTTATCTGAGAGTAAAGTTACTTTCATGTGTTTATACGTCAATTAATTTGGCCAATACCTGTCACTTTTGATAGATATTATCAATACCTATAAAATAACAGTAAAATATTAACATCGTTGATTGCAAAAAGGTCTCTATTTTTCTAAACGCTTCTTTCAAATAAATTCCTACAGTGGTTGATTTTTGGCGAGTGATTCATCAGGAAGTCTAGAATGTTCTAAGCACAAGAGGAATAGCACAAATTGGGCCACCACATTCCTCTAAGATTGTGCCGAATGACAAATTGTTACTACATCAGGCAGTACGCAAGAACGGAGGTGAGTAAAAGTGAAGGTTTGAGTGATAAATGAGTGGCGTTTATTTGCGATCTAATAGGGTAGTAATACTAATCTTATTTTACACACATATTCTTACTGTATTCCTATTCATTTCTCTCACATCAACAAGAGAATGCTTGCAGTTGAGCAAACTTATGCTGAAAGGATTTTATAATGGCAGTGGTTTTAATATGTAGATCAAGAGCGTTCCAGGAACTAGCTCCAGTAACAGTAAGAGAGAGAGAGAAAATAGATTGAAGTTAGCTAGATTTGCGAATAGGGTTGGAAAGTGTGTGGGTGTCACGTGAATTGGTCCTGAGATTATGATGACCATCGACAGGGAATAGTTGTAATTAGAGGTATTAAGGGGGTCCTGTTAACAATATTCTCTTTGTCATTACCAGAGAGTGTAGACGCCGTATATAATCAAGTCTTAGGGCCAGTTTCATAGTCAAATTTAGTACGCCTCAAGTCCGGCGCTACACTAAATACAAGACGACACCTACCTGAACCAGAATGGAATGGGCCGCTCTCTCATAGTAAACTGCCCCATAGCCAGAACATTTGTTATAATATATAGAAATATGGTCACGGGATCACAAGTCGAAGATAAATCTTACACATGTTTTGAAGTGTTTATAATTTATTTAATTCATTCGCGAGTTTAACAGCCAATTCAATGTAAACTATATCACAACAATCAAAATGAGCAATCATTAGAGTTTGAACAAGGGAATTTTTAAGATCAGTGAGAAGAACGTTCTTAAGTCGCTTTAACTGCAATGAGGCGAAAACCTTTTTAAAAAATATGAATTATTTGGTTAGACAATGTGAGAACATCATTTGCCCAGATTTCGGACCACAAGGACCAAAGGAATTATGTTTTTATTCAATCTAACATTAGGGAGATTAGAAAAGATAATAGTAAATTTAGATGTATTTGAAACTAAAGTAATAAACTTAGATTTACCAGGATTAATTAACAACCCATAATAAATTGCTCATTTGTGCACCAAGTTAAGATGAGTTTAGTAACGCAAAGGAATTATCCAATAGAGGTGCAGGTGAAGACAGATATATTTGGAAATCGTCTGCGTAGAGATGATGTTTGGTGACATGGAGACCAGCCGGTAGGTTATTAATAAACATGGAGAACAACATCACCCCCAGGATAGACCCTTTCAGCCCTCCCATATCTACACTACGCCAACCAGACAGGGATTTACCGATCGCAACACATTGTTATCTTGCAGATAAGTTTGAACTAGTCCAATTTACAGATAGTTCAGAGAAATTAAAATATTATGATAATTTAGAAACTATTATTTCACTATCAACAGTATCGAAGCTTTTACTGAAATTTAAGTGTGTCATACCGATTGCCTGTCGTCCATTACCAGTCTTATTTCGTCTAAAACATTAGTTATGTCGCTGTGCTATGGTGCGGCCGAGATCCATACTGGTATTTAGATTGTTGGCTGTTAGGTACTCATATATTTGCTAAGCACTATGTATTCTAAGACTTTGGATTGAGCTGGAAGGATAATTATTGGTCTATATTCCTTTACTGTACTAGGGGAATCATTTGCAATAGGTCTGACAAGAGCAGTTTTTCCAAGTTGTAGGAAAGCGTCAAGTTTGTTAAGATTGATAGGGTGACGGCTCAATAACAAACAAATCAACGCCTCACTCAATTCTCACTCACCCTTCACTGTTACTCATTCTTAATCTTGGATACTGCCTATTGAGCTCCCAGAGGTAAGGCAGGTTTGACGTTAGGACATTCATTGCATGACGCTCGTCCAGAAAGTCACAAAATAACCTCTGAATTCAAAAATGATAAAGAATAATTTAATCGCATTCCTCTTGTTAACGCTTTGTGGTTTGGTTGAGTTGAAAAGATTTTCTCCTAATATAATATAGAAAACCTATTGTTGATTTTGGGGGAAGCCCCGGTTTCGTATGGAGGGAAGGTTAGGGTGATCCCCCCCTCCCCCTCCTTTAAATAAAGAAACGTGCATTTCGTTATTCATTCAAACTTAATTCTATCTTTTATGTTTGCAAACACAGTTCATAATGAAATGCGCAACTGAAATAATCCTTTCACACCTTCTGTGATTCTGAAAGTTTTACTAAATCTCACAAGAGACATCTACAAATCCAAGATGGTGGAATGTGCTATCGAGAGCAATGGGACTCACAAGTACCCGATACCCCCAGACTCTTCAAGTTGTTCTAAGTTTCAAACAGCAAGGGACTTGTTCTCAAAACTTAATTCCAACTCTTTGTCCTTCAACTCAAGAGTCTCTTATTCAGCTCTGAACGGGGTAAGTGTTGTCAAATGTTCTCTTTAAGGGTGTATCCCCCATCCTATTTGGTGGTCGAATGGTCTAAGGAGTCACTTTCACAATGTGTCAGACCACCGATGAAGAGGAGTTTGGGGTTTGAATCCCGGCCGAGTTTTATGTGAGCGTTTTCTCCTAAATTGTTCTCCACTTCACCTCCACGCAATTGTGGAGTATATTTCTTACTGATCCTACCTACCCTGTCCCTATTCCATTATTATAATTAAATGCTGTGGTCTGAATGGTGTTCTCTCCAAAAATTTGCTGCTAAACGTATTCATTTTTTTAAAGTGATGTCCCCCCTCCAAGTAAAATGTATACGTCGATTGATTGTCGTGATGGATATCTTAGGCTGACATCAAATGTGAGATATGTTAGGCTGACGAGGATGCTTGCGCATCCAATTTGTATACGATGACTGAGCAAATGCACAGGCAGAGGGATCGGCATTTCGTCCCCCATCATGGTCGTCATTAATCACCGAGCTTCTAAACAAACACGCTAAGAGCGCTGCTGTTGTTTTTATGATGGCCCGGAGGAGGCTCCTGAAAGATGAGACTTGTCTGGGTGGTCGGCGCTTAGGACGACTCTGATAGTCTAGGGAGTCTTTGGTACGATCCTTGCGGGGTAAGAACAGCTCCTCTTCAAACGTGCAAGGTCCCGGGGTTCGATAACCGGTTCGGAGAGGTTTTATTTTTTAGGCTTTCTGTGTTTGCGATCTAGAAGAACCGGAACGTCTTACTAGTACGACGGAATAGCGTACGTCTTGTATAACGACATAAATAGAAATAAACGAACATTCCCTTGTAGATATGTTGGTAAATTACCATCCGGTCAAAATTCCTCTGCATCTACCAGTGATACTAACCATACTACACAGTATCAATGTTCCAGACAATTTATCTACCCCCGGCACCTACTAGCGTTGTAACAAGATACAATAACGTGTATCATTAATGTTTATATTGTATCACAAGATGTAAGCATCACCGTTAGTGGCAGCAAATTATTCCAGTGGAACTCCTCGACCATTGTCACGTGGTTAAAGGCATCACCCTATATTATTTTATTGTCTGGTTTACAGGTGGCAGGGAGTTTGGAGCCAGGATTCCTGTCAGATGTACCTATTCCTTATACAGTTTCCAGTTTTCCCTTCCTGTATATGCGGGTACAATTCCTCTATAATTTTACTTTACTCTTGCCAACTGTGTAAATATGCGGGTATCTCGAACATGTAGTAAGAAGTGAAGCGTGGATAACAATTATTCTCGAAGAACACGTGCCTGCACTCAGTTCGCGGTGACATCCTACATTCCTCGTCCGCTTTGGCCCTATCATATAAGCTACAGCACAGTGTACACCTGCAAGATACGCTTGCTACCTTTCAGGGCGGACGAAGTGTACGTAAGCCACATCTCGATTACTTAACAGCGTGCATCACATGTCAATCAACTCTGTGATATAGAGTCGACTAGAAATAGTACATTTATACGTACAAGATTGCGCGTGGGTCATTTCTGATTAAACATTAAAACGGAGATAAAAAGTTAATAGAAGTTCCTAGTACAGAAAATTGTTAAAATATTAAACGATATTTGGATGAAGAAACTTTGTTAAAAAGATCGTTTTTGACCATTTTAGAATGGCTTCACAGATAAGCATTGTGCACAGAACCTCATTTTGTCAGAATAGGATCATAGTAGGTATATAGTTATTAAGAATAAGAATAATAATTAGCACCGCGTCTTACTACCCGTTCGGGCTATACGCTTTAAGTACTAATTACGCTAATTGAATAGGAATTGGGAAGGGTGAATTAGAGTAAGTGAACCCGCATTTGCGTGGAGGGAGAGTAGAAAACCATTTAGGAAAAACCACCCCCAGTTCACCCGACCGAGATTCGAACCTCGATCTCCCCGTCCTCAGCAGTTGAGCTCAACACGACCAGCGCGTTAGCCAACTACGCCATATTAAGAAGAGAATTTGTCAATTTGTCCCCCCATCGTCACCGCAGAAAATTTCGAGTAATCATTTAAATACGAATGCACTGCATACATTT
Source organism: Timema californicum (assembly GCA_902141385.1). Classification (NCBI taxonomy): domain Eukaryota; kingdom Metazoa; phylum Arthropoda; class Insecta; order Phasmatodea; family Timematidae; genus Timema; species Timema californicum. The sequence goes on from CABFOW010005592.1 coordinate 5,323, forward strand.
TTGGTATATCTTGGTCTTTTATTTTCCCTTTTACTCCCAGACCACACACAAACGAAGATACGAACCAGGATCTCGGTTGGGCCTGCTACGATGAAAGTTCTTGTTTATTGCTAACCTGAGAATTTATAGAAAATAAGAACTCGACTAATGTCATGATGTACCTTTGATCCACCGACGCCGGAATAACGGTAGTCAACAATTTGGATGAGCTACTCCTCCCCTGACCCCTTTCCCCCCTCACGAACAAAGAGACATCACGATCGTTTAGGTGAAGAGGAAGGGAACGTGATTTAAGCTCCATATCTTTGTTGTTTTTATGACAAAATAATTATTTCGCCTATTATAAATAAAATATGTCACCAGTTGATAGGTTTAATTTAATATTTTACATCTGGTAGGCTCAAGGGAATCGTTACATTTGAGTAGAACTTTTTAAATTAAAATAAAAAGTTATTGTCAAATTCCACGATACTTATGACAAATATTCAACTAATGTTGAGATTATAAAGTGTAGAAAATTAAACAAAACGTATCAATTTGAGGAATATTTTATTTGTTCTAACCAAAAATGTTTTTTGTTATAAAAACTACAAGAATAAGGATTTGAACTCACGCTCCCTATCATCGACAGTTAATAACAGACTTCTTAGACTACGGTCTTCCTCTTTGTACACACACACACATACACACACGTCATGGTCTCTCCTGTCAGTCCTGTATTTCTCGTCTCCTCCGTTCCTTGGTAGCACGTGACCACGTAACGTCATGGTCTCTCCTGTCAGTCCTGTATTCCTCCTCTCCTCCGTTCCTTGGTCGCACGTGACCACGTAACGTCATGATCTCTCCTATCAGTCTTGTATTTCTCGTCTCCTCCGTTCCTTGGTAGCACGTGACCACGTAACGTCATGATATCTCCTGTCAGTCCTGTATTCCTCCTCTCCTGTCAGTCCTGTATTCCTCCTCTCCTGTCAGTCCTGTATTCCTCCTCTCCTGTCAGTCCTGTATTCCTCCTCTCCTGTCAGTCCTGTATTCCTCCTCTCCTGTCAGTCCTGTATTCCTCCTCTCCTGTCAGTCCTGTATTCCTCCTCTCCTGTCAGTCCTGTATTCCTCCTCTCCTGTCAGTCCTGTATTCCTCCTCTCCTGTCAGTCCTGTATTCCTCCTCTCCTGTCAGTCCTGTATTCCTCCTCTCCTGTCAGTCCTGTATTCCTCCTCTCCTGTCAGTCCTGTATTCCTCCTCTCCTGTCAGTCCTGTATTCCTCCTNAGCTTCATGATATCTCCTGTCAGTCCTGTATTCCTCCTCTCCTGTCAGTCCTGTATTCCTCCTCTCCTGTCAGTCCTGTATTTCTCGTCTCCTCCGTTCCTTGGTAGCACGTGACCACGTAACATCATGATCTCTCCTGTTAGTTCTTCTTGCGGCCATGATCATCTTACTACAAGAAAGTACTCTATTATGTTGTTTTCTCCTCCTTTTCAAAAGGAACATTCAGTTGACAAAAGAGAGTCCTTCGAGAGGAAATGATATATCTTCCTTCTTATATTGGTCTATTTCCAGGCTGAACAAGATTCCGTTTGCGTCGAGGAAGTCTCGTGAGATGTAATAGCAGGCAGTGCGCGTGCGTAGAATAGTCTAAGTGTAAACCATTGTTGCAATCTTTTATGATTAGATTACTAATTTTGAAGATTTTCTTTGGACTCTTAGACATGAATTGTTCGAAACTGGCTAAGAAAACAGGAAGAGGGGGAAAAAAAATTAAAAATTGGTGCACGAGTTCGACCTTCAGAGAGAGTTTTTGAATACATTTGGTAAAAAAAAAAACTCCTCATTCATTGGGAAATGAACGCCAGAAAATAATTGTTTGGATGAATCTAAATTTGCCAATGGCTCTAGCAAGGCCAACCAGACGATGTAGGATAATATAATTTGAGGGGGTTAGAAAGGAGACGAGGGGTTTTCACAAAAGAATAATCGATGTGCTTTGTTTATTTGTATTAACATAATTTTGAAATATCTTTATGAAAAACAAGGTTACAAACTTTAAAATAACTGGCTTGGGAAAGTTATAGTAAAAATATAAAATTCTATCCACTAAACCATTTATGAATTTCAAAAATAAAACTTCAGTTAAATATTCTTACAACAACTTTCCTTGAAAAAAAAAAGTAGGTGCTATTTATCATGTAAACATTTCCCAGACATCAAATTTAAATACAATTATTTGGATCCATTTCAGGAAAGTTTTTAATTTCAAAAAACCATCCATTATTGCTACTATCCTTAATTTTAGAGCTAGATTCAAAATAACAATTTTTACCTCTAGTTTATAAGTAAAAAGTTTGAACAAAATCCATCGGAATGTTTCAGCTGTAGCCCCAGGAACCAACGGACAGATATACTTTGGGGGCGGACAACATTGTAGGGCCCTGTTTTTTTTTAGTTCGGGGGCACAGAAAGCGTAGAGATCCATCACAAATCTCCAGGTAGTGTTGTTTTCGATTCCCCCCGAGCGTTGGTCCCACTGACACACAGCCTGGTCAGAAGCTCCTGCAATGACGCAACCACGTCACACAGGGCGTCACGAGCACACTCTATCGTCAGACTATTCTCCAATGATATGGTTACTAAACCTAGAAGTAGGGGATTGGGCAAGTTGGAATAAGGAGGGGTGGAAAGAAAAAATAATAAACAAAACAAAAGGAGGTAGACAAGTTCTAATATCCAGAAGGTTGGTACAATTCTTTTGATGTGTCTAGGTCAGTTCAATATTTATTGATTCAAGTTGTGCAACTATTTTTTGTTTTTGTTTAACGTGGTTCTTGAAATGTTTGAGGGGGAGGGGGTAGAATTATGTCAAGTACAATTTAGTCGTCGCTATTTTATAGGTTACATCAATCATGGGCCTGATAGTCTGGTTAACTGGTCAAGTGCGGTTGCCCACAAATCTAGGGTTCGAATCTTGGTGGTGCTACGAATATATTTACTATTCGTTTATAGGTTTATCAAGCTATCTGTTAGTGAATATCCAGGCTCTACAGCCGGCCGTGTCAAGTTAGACGTTCTTTACTATGTTAAATGGTGATGCCGGGATCATGAGCAACTTAACGTGCACGTAACGTAATGGTTTTAAACAGAATCAATGATCATGCACTTAACTTAACATTGACATTACGCAAATCCCGATCACACACAATGGGCAAGTTTCCTATAAGAGAGCGACCCATTCCATTCTGGTTTAGGTAGGTGTCGTCATGTACTTCGTGTAGCACCGCACTTGAGGCGTACTAAATTTGACTATGAAACTGGCCCTAAGCTTCTTTACACTACGTGAATACTGATCACACACTTATCGGGATTTGCGTGGCGTAAAGAAGCTAACACAAAATACGTATTTACATTAAGCAAATCTTGATTAAACAAAATGTATCTTTACGTAACGTGAATCCTGATCACACAAAATGTTTCTTTACGTAACGTTAATCCTGATCAAACAAAATGTCTCTTTACGTAACGTGAATCCTGATCACACAAAATGTTTCTTTACGTAACGTGAATCCTGAGCACACACATTTTTTTATGCTACGGGAATCCTGATCACACAATAAGCTTCTTTACACTACGTGAATACTGATCACACACTAAGTTTATTTACGTAACGTTAATCCTGATCAAACAAAATGTTTCTTTACACTACGTGAATACTGATCACACACTAAGTTTATTTACGTAACTTTAATCCTGATCACACAAAATGTTTCTTTACGTTACGTGAATCCTGATCGCACAAAATGTTTCTTTGAGTAACGTGAATCCTGATCACACAAAATGTTTCTTTACGTAACGTGAATCCAGATCACACAAAATGTTTTTTATGTTACGTGAATCCTGATCACAAACACATCGTTTCCTTACGTTCGTGAGCAATAAGTTGATCGTGATCCCGGTGTTATTATTTATGTGCTGATTTTTCTGTGTTTAGAAAGTTATTGATTACCACCCCCCCAACCCATGAGAAACATCCTCCATGGACTCGCCCCACCTCTGAGAGATTGTGGTGGTTCAATTCCCGGTCAGTGTGTAAGTTTCGTAATATTTGTGCTGTGGGAAAACGAGGGAAGAATGATTCCCCACGAGTGTGGACCCTAGCCCTGATAATATAATGGCCTATGCGATCAATAAACATAAATACGTCTCTGTGCGATAATTTGAGTGAACTTGTGGTGAATTGAGTAGAGCTAGGTGTGCGGTTCGGTTCTCTCTGACGGCAGAAATCAGAGAATCGTACTTGTATCTATAGTCAAATGCTGGTTCATTTGATCAAATTTTACTCTACTCAACTTGTGCCATGATATGTGTCTGTGTAGCCAGCTGAGATCAGTGAAAAGCGTATCTCTAGAGAAAAAAGAATTATATTGAAAAATATGTCAACCAATTATTATTATTATTTTAACAGTAAATTAATTATACCATCTAGAAAATGGATGATTTGCAAAGTCAAAGGGAGTGAAGGGGGACAGTCTATATATAATGAGGGTAACCTTTGTTTTCTAAAAAATAAATACAGAATTATTAATCACTTAAAAACAAAGAGATGTAAGTGGGTGGATTTGTAATACCCAATTTTAGGAATGACTACCCATCCCTTTCTTTGACGAGAAGAAACTAACTACCCCTTGAAGACTAGGTTAGCCAGTGATATAGCGAGCTGTCCTGGCTGGACACACACACACACACACACACACACACACACACACACACACACACACACACACACACTATACCCCACATGTACAGTCCAATTCAAACAGGAAGGAACGTTTTATCACAGTCATAAAAGTTACTCGAACCATTTTAATATATGCATACGTAAATTCATGTAATATTCAAATACCACTGTTGATAGAACGTATCAATCAATATCTAATGAAACAAAATGATTGTTGATTAGCAAAAGTTACCAATTTTGATTACAAAAAATGTTTATTTTATTTTGTGAAGTTCCTTCTGGCCAGACGTACATTTCGTTTACCCTGAAAGGTATTCCTTGATTGTTTTTACTGGGACATTTTGAGAACCTCTTACAAAATACAACATATTTTCTTGGTCAACATTGATAACATTTTACTCTATTATTATTATTGTTGTTGTTGATAATATCTATCAAGTGACAGGTGCAGACCATATGATCTAGATATAGTAACATTTTCTAGCTGTCAGATATGTCCACTTATAAGAAGATTGTGGTAGAGAAATCTTTCCTTGACGGATTACACTATGTCCCTATCTTATTATTATTATTATTATTAGCACCGCGTCTTACTACCCGTTCGGGTTATACGCACTTACGCTAATGTGTAATGGTAGGTGATTGTGAGATGAAATGGAGGACCTACAGTTTAACGTGGAATCCGAACCACGGTGGAGGCCTGGCATTCCCCCACATTCAAAAGATGTCTTGTCAGAGGTGAAGGAAGGGTTTGGTAATCAGATAAATCTTTGCCGGGACCGAGGATTGAACCCCGGCCGCCAGCATAGAAGACTGACACCTTACCCCTAGACCACCAGGTCACCTACCCCCCTATCTTATTAGCTACGCCATAGTGGAAGGTGTACCTTTCAGTGTAAACGGAGTATACATCCGACTCCTCAACAATAAAACAGTTTGGAGGATGAACCGGAAAACTAACTCAAATTTATAATCATCAAATTCTACTTAGTGACTAATATCGTCATCCAATACGCACTTCATTCTAAAAAAAAATTAAAAAAGTGTTCTTATATAAGTATGTTATGTGTCTTCTTCGACTTGACGTTTTGAATAGTCTAGTCTGGCCGCTTTTTTATTCAAGGTATTTAAAAGAAACTAGTTTTCCCTGCGATATTAATTAAAGCCACGCAATAATTAGCTTCATTAGTAGAGAGTAACTGAGTGGGGATATTAGGGACGTTGTAATTCTATATTTTTCATGACAATAATTACCATAATAAATTATTGCATTTTAGAACTACGCGTCAGGCCAAAGGATGAAGAGGGTGAATTAGAAAGAGAATGCCATCGCCTGTGTATGGCGAGTTGTGGCCTACTCTTGAAATCGTGTAAGGGCTGCGCGGCCCGGCATTTTGAGAGTCACGCACAAATTGCGGCCCACTCACTTGAGAGAGAGAGAGAAAGAGAGAGGTATGTGCTGCGTCCAAGTATTTAGCAGGGTGCTTTCTATCGTTCTGTCTTAAATTTCAGATAGAAACTATCGTCTCAGGTAAGCATCCCTCGTAATATCCAAACTTCCTCAGCTCTTGTCGTTCAATGGTTTTGGCAAAAACTTGAAGGTTAGGTTAGGCTAGGTTAGGTCAACAGCCTGGGCCACCATTGAACTGTCTCTTGAAAAGTGACCCACCTCAGTGGCGTAGTTGGCTTATCGTGTTGAAGCTCGATCGCTGAGGACGGGGAGATCGAGGTTCGAATCTCGGTCGGGTGAACTGGGAATGTTTTTTCCTAAATGGTTTTCCACTCTCCCTCCACGAAAATGCGGGTTCACCTCCTCCAATTCAACCTTCCCAAGTCCTAATCCATTAGAGTAATTAGTACGTAAAGCGTTTTACCCGAACGGGTAGTAAGACGCGGTGCTAAATATTATTATATTATTATCTTTAGACGTGGCCACAACTCATCTGCAGTCGCCATCGCAAGCTCTTAGTGGAAACTCGGCATTGTACCCCAGACGTGATTCACATGAGGCTTAAATTTAATTGATATGATTGGATGCAAGGTTATTGTACCCGACTAGGACCTGGAATCCGTAGTTTTCCCTTAGAATAATATTGATGTCTTTATTTCAATTAGGGATGGTACAGTTCCTTTGAACTACCCTAAACACACTTAGCCCATCGCTAGCCTGATTAACATGCTTGAATTTTGGAATCAGCCTAAACAAAAAACTAGTATAAAAAAAAATTAGACGACAATTTATATTTTGATAATTTTGTTTATAAGTAAGCTTACTTACGCTAAAGACTATTGTTACTAAGGAATTAATCGAAAGAGTAGGGTTGCTTAAAGGAAATTCACCGGCATCAAAGTAGAGGGAGAATGGAAAAACAACCAGGATTAATAATATTTTGAATATCTTTCCAACTCCCCCACCCCTTTCCTAGTACAGTCGGATCTGATTGGAAATTGAACCTCCCGTGTCGTCGGCATAATATTCGGGTTTTTATGTTGGTAGTTGGCTCGAAATGGACGACGTGGATATAATAACTATAAATATTTAAACAATCTCGGACATGGTCGAGAGCTTAGAGTCACAACAATCTCAGAGACACCTTTTACCCTTAAATATGTTAAAAATAATCCTTGTAAGGATAATACAGGATTCATGTAAGTGTATTATTTTGAAAAAAGAAAACGGTAGCTTTAGCTTAGTACATTAATACTCGACCACTAAGCTATTCGGGCTATTCCCATGAAAAGGGTATTCTGGTTTGGCGATGCACAAGATAATGGTTCAGGGTTCTATTCCCGAGAATAGCTTTAATTTTTCAACGTATATTTAAAATGTATTATCTCCTCCTTCCCCTTACACACACACATACACACACAAACAGACAGTCTCTCACCCAGAAGTAATAATAATATTTAGCACTGCGTCTTACTACCCGTTCGGGTTATACGTTTTAAGTAATAATTACTCTAGTGGATTAGGAATTAGGAAGGTTGAATTAGAGGAAGTGAACCCGCATTTGCGTGGAGGGAGAGTGGAAAACCATTTAGGACCCCCCCAGTTCACCCGACCGAGATTCGAACCTCGATCTCCCCGTCCTCGGCAGTCGAGCTTCAACACGACAAGCGCGTTAGCCAACTACGCCACCGAGGCGGGTCACCCAGAAGTAATTAACGTTCTCAGGGCTTTCGAATAGATTGTAATATATTATTATTTAATATTCATATCTAGCGCTTTTGTCTATTTTACAATCCAGAATGGATTCTAGGCATTCAATACAAAGGTAGTGAGGACCTACTATTAATAACGAGCAGTTGGATCCATAAGGATCGACACTCATATAATCTATTTCTAGAAACAATACGAGGTCTTTTTTTAGGACCGCGTCTTACTACCCGTTCGGTTATACGCTTATGTAACAACTACGCTAATGGTCTTAGGAATTAGCAAGGTTATATTTTAGAGGAAATGTACCCAAATCTGCGTGAAGGTAGAGTGGGAAAACCTCCCTCAATACGCCCGACCGAGAAACGAACCTCTATCTACCCGTCATCGGCAGTCTAGTCTACTGCGAGAGTAGCGCGTTAGACCATGCGGCTACTTAAGTTTGTGAGGCCTTGTTGAAACGGAATCCATCCATACCGCTACTCGCGTACCCCCTCTAAACTCCCTCCCCCCCACTATTTCCACATTTCAATAACAAATATGTTATTGTAATTTCTTAACCTAAAGCTCCCTTGCAATTAACTTGTCGGGGGTGGCCTCTCAAAATAAAGTGAAAGTTCTGTTTTAAAAACGGAAGTCGTAGGGTATAAAGAGGACTATATTTAACTTTATAACATCCTCGTATCAAGAATTCACTCGAGAATTCAAGGTCGCGCGTGAACTGTCAACATTGTATCTAGCCATTTAATGTGAAGGACGCGCGCATGACAACATTAAAATATACAGTGTTACTAACAACCATTTAGGAGTTTACTCAACACGTTTTAAGGCCTTCAGATTTGATATATTGTATTTACTACTATCACTATATCCATTATCCATGTCTTACTACCCGCCACGTCACACTAAAGTATTATTATTATTATTATTATTATTAGCACCGCGTCTTACTACCCGTTCGGGTTATACGCACTTACGCTAATGTGTAATGGTAGGGTGATTGTGAGATGAAATGGAGGACCTACAGTTTAACATGGAATCCGAACCACGGTGGAGGCCTGGCATTCCCCACATTCACAAGATGTCTTGTCAGAGGTGAAGGAAGGGTTTGGTAATCAGATAAATCTGTGCCGGGACCGAGGATTGAACCCCGGNTCCCCACATTCACAAGATGTCTTGTCAGAGGTGAAGGAAGGGTTTGGTAATCAGATAAATCTTTGCCGGGACCGAGGATTGAACCCCGGCCGCCAGCACAGAAGTCTGACACCTTACCCCTCGACCGCCAGGTCACCGACCACACACTAAAGTAAGATGAAGAGAATTACATCGGTCATCTCAGGGTCTGATGCGTTATTTAAGTGCTAAACAGGGTTGCCGGTGAAGACAGGTCAGGATTCGACTACCACTCAGAATAACCGAGTTTTTTTTTACTTAAATGTTTTCCTACTTACCCCCTTACGCAATTGCAGGTATATTTCCTCTAAAAGGGCATCTTACTCATCGAGATTTCACTTTCCTATTTAATACATGTGGGTAATACGTTTTAATAACGCTAATTGGGCAAGGATTAGAAAGGTCATAATTTCAAGGAAATGTACAAACATTTGCGTGAAGGAGTAGTGGGGAGAATCTTAGAGCCATCCTCAGTACAAATGTGTGGGATTTGAACCCCGACCTTAACGTCACCGTAAAATCAGACCATATCAGCCTAACATTTAGTCCGCGTGCTCAGCGGTGTGAGTTTTGGAATGATTACGAGCTAAGGTGCGTTTTCGAGGAATAAGAGGGTCTCTATATTATTACCGGAGTGTACCTGTCGTAAGTAATTTAAATATAAGGTTAGAGACAATAGAATCTTAAACTCGAGTAAAAGTTGTTCGAATTGAAAGGAAAACTTGTATAAGAACCCGCAAAAAGATTTTTTTTTTAATCAACGCAAGGTTTTTGGTGGAGCCATAAATCTTCCCTTCGTTTCAATGATTAAAAAAACTGGTCTTGCGAACTCATTTTTATAAAAAAAAAATTACAAGTTTACAAGCTCTCAACAAGCTGCTGTTCGATTTCAAGTTAATCCACTTCCTCTTTTCACCTTTCCACTCTCCGTCTAAATCTCTCTGGAAAAACAAAAGACTGCACACTTTCTAAAATCCACTCCACCCCCACCCCGTCCTCATTTACCTCAATACCAAATGCTACCAAGTTATTCAATATTTAGAAATGGTACAGTAGCCCCATGGCTTCTTTGGTGCCGACTGTTTTAAAAAGTTACCAGACTAAATTACGTATCCCTACGCCTAACCAGATGACCTGCAAAAACATGTGTTTAGCAGCTGCCACTTATGACAATGAGAATTTAGGTATATACCTAGATTTTGACTGTCAAAAATTGGCAGCTGTGAGCTGTCAGTCAGCACCAAAGAAGCCAAACTTTAAATTCTGAAAAATAAAATCACTGACGCATTCCCCCCTCCCCCCTTAATTGTGTTCTATTACTCATTCTAGCTAAACGATTATTATTACGCTAATGGGATAGGAATGAAGAAGGTTGAATTTATAGGAAGTGTATCCTCATTTGCTTAGAGGATAAAACACCCTCAGTTCACCCGACTGGGATCGAACCATGATACGCCTTAGATCATTCGGTCACTCAAGCGGGTCATTGACTCAATTGTTTTTATCCAGAGAGTTTAGAATAAAATTTATTTTTTAATATAAAAGTGTATAATTGGTGTTTAAATGAACGCACAATGTGTCTTACTACCCGTCTGAATAGCCCGACATCAGTGGGCCAGCGATGAGGACGGTATACTTTAAATTAAGTACACGTGCATTTGTTTAAGGCCGTAATTAGAAAAAAACATATTGAGCTCACCCGCCCGGGATTCGAATTCCAACTGACTGACGTATTTGTCCGCGTATTCACGCCTGTATGGGAGGTAATCGAGACACATTAAAAGATTCCTAGTGCCAAACGTTGTTGCTCAATATTAACCACAGATGTATAATAATAATAATAATAATATTTAGCACCGCATCTTACTACCCGTTCGGGTTATACGCTTTAAGTTCTAATTACTCTAATGGATTAGGAATTGGGAAGGTTGAATTAGAGAAAGCGAACCCGCATTTGCATGGAAGGAGAGTGGAAAACCATTTAGGAAAAACCACCCCCAGTTCACCTGACCGAGATTCGAACCTCGATCTCCCCGTCCTCAGCAGTAGAGCTCAACACGACAAGCGCGTTAGCCAACTACGCCACCGAGGTGGGTACCACAGATGTACTTGGTCTAAACTAGATCTACCTAAAAATGATCAAATAACTACCAATATAATGATGTTTAAAATGTTAAGAAAAAACTTCAAATTTAAGATAGCAAAAAAAAAAGCTCAATAATGGGGGGAAAGAACTTTGAATGAATGGGCAAGAATAGATCAAATATGTCTGTAAACAAACGGTTTCATTTCGCAAAATCTTAACATGGATTTGCAAATCTCTTCTCCAGAAGCGACAGCTAACCCCTCTAAAAGAAATATTTCATTTACCGTGGATTCAAACATGCGTCGAAAAACTAGCGCAGAACAGAACCGTGGTCACGTGACTCTCGGAACCAACCATATCAAATCAGTGTGCCTGCTCATTTGACAACAGCCACAAGCAAGCAGACAGACAGACAGCTCCGTTGTGAGGAGATTTGAAATAGTTCGTTAATGGGAAGCGTGTGTATCGATTAGATTTATTTATATCAAACGTAGAAAGATTATTTACATAAATTGAACCTACATATCTAACACAATTTCATTTACGTTATAATATCATATAAATAAACAAACTAACAACTAACCACATAACAACATGTATCTAACACGCTTAAGTGGCCGCTTGGTCTAACGCGCTACTCTCGCGTTAGACTAGACTGCCGAGGACTAGGAGATCAAGATTCGAATCTCGGTCGGGTGTATTGAGATTGATTTTTCCAAAACGGTTTTCCATGAAAATTCAAGTACACTTCCTCTCAATATAAATTTGAAGGTGACAGACTTCTGTGCTGGGGGTCAGGGGTTCAATCCTCAGTCCCGGCACAGATTTATCCGATTGCCAAACCCTTCCTTCACCTCT
>CABFOW010005592.1:23089-33379 GCA_902141385.1 Timema californicum
ACTGGATAGAACTAGCTCAAGATAGGGATAGGGTGTAATGAGGTGGACTGGATATAGCTAGCTCAAGATAGGGATAGGGTGTAATGAGGTGGACTGGATAGAACTAGCTCAAGAAAGAGATAGGTGGGGTACTTTTGTAAGTGTGGCAGATAAATTTCGAGTTCCAAATGCCACAGTGTAATTTCTTTAAATATTCGGCTGATATATTTCATTATTATTTTATAATAAGTATTTATTATTAATCACCGCGTCTTAGTACTCTTATTATCTAATGAATTATACATAGGAACTTATTATGTTAGTGCACTGTGTATTAGCAAGAGTCAATTTAGAAAATGTGCACCCACATTTACACCGGAGGAAGATTGTGAAAGCATATTGTGATAAAAACACCCTCATGACACAGGATGGTTATTCGAGCCCCGATCTGTCCGTCAGTGACACTCCAGTCTATTGCAAAAATGACGCCTTTGACTATTCTACAACCGACGTGCGTGTACACAATATATTGTATTTATGTGCTTTGTTGATTTTATGTGTTTAAAATCTATTCACGGTAAAATTAAATGTGAAATTATAACTTATATAGGCCCAAAATATATTTTACATTTTCCTAGTTCATGCCAATTACTGTAAATATGTTGTTAGCCTGGACGGTTAGTACTAAGAGGTGCACATTGTTTCAAAATACCTCTTGATAACACAAACAATTTAATTTTTAAATTCATATTATTATTAGCACCGCGTCTTACTACCCGCTCGGGTTATACTCACGCTAATGTGTAATTGTAGGGTGATTGTGAGATGAAATGGGGGACCTACAGTTTAACGTGGAATCCGAACCACGGTGGAGGCAAGGCATTCCTCACATTCACAAGCTGTGATTAGTACACGTCTTGTCAGAGGTAGAAGGAAGGGTTTGGTAATCAAATAAATTTGTGCCAGGACCGAGGATTGAGCCTCGGACCCCCAGCACAGAAGTCTGACACCTTACCCCTAGACCGCCAGGTCACCCAATTTTTAAATGAGAAAACATAGAAAATAATATACATTTTGTATATCAATATAAACTGGCTTGTTAACAGAAATGCTTACTTGATTGAAAGTGCAGTTTATCAAATTAACTACATCTGGTGTTGATTTGTTTTTATTTTATAAAATGCTACAATTTATTTTAACTACCAAACAAATAGTAGCCTACATTTTTAATGGATATACCTTTTCAATAAAGGTTTATATATCAACAAAAAGGGGTTTATGACGACAAAAACACTTCCACTCAAACGTTGTTGATACATACAAGTCCATGAAATGTTTATATTATGATAATTTAATTAGACAATAATTAACAGACTCTTGAGCCGAATAAAATACCCCATTACCATTGAACAATGTTGATTACTACTTCTTTAGACAATTTTATTATTCATCTGTGACAATTTTTCACAAAAACAACTAACACTATTGGCGGTTAGGATTTGTTAGCCTGGGTCAGTATGCTCATCAAAAGATACAAAGTGCTATATTAAAACTAATTATATGTATACAATTAAATAAATGTTTTTGTTTACAGTATTTTAATTTTTAATAAATTAGTGTGTCTGTATTTTTACTAAGGTTATTTGTTTTTTTAGCACCGCATCTTACTACCCATTCATTGTTATATGCTTATGTACTAATTATGCTGATGGTTTTAGGGATGAGGAAGGTTATATTTATAGAATTTACCTGCATTTGCGTGGAGGGAGAGTGAGACACATTTTTTGAAAAATACCCTTAGTACACCCAACCGAGATTCGAACCTCGATCTCCTCGTCATTGGTGGTAGAGTCTACTGCGAGAGTAGCACGCTAGACCACGCGGGCACCGAAGCGGGTGGTAGCCAAGTTTTTCCGCTATAGCGACGAGAAGGGGATTGGAATATTTCTTGTTTGATACATTATATCAATAAAGTTGTGTGTTTGTGATGTGTAGTGCTCGATGATAGAGGTTTATTTTCCTAGTAAACAATTTTTACAGAAGATAATAGGCCTAAATATTTGTGTCGTTTAACTCAGATCATATTGGCAATTGTATAAAACGTGAACGAAATAACACTGATGGTTGAAAGAATAGACATTTGACACCTAACATTCCTATTCAAATATTTGTTTGTTGGATATAAAATCAAGTTTCTCTATAACACCGCTGTCAATTATTTTATTTATTGCATTCACTACTAAAGGTTCATTAAGAATCTGCACCTAAAATATAGTATATTTTTATGTATTACACACTAGAATAAACAAGAATATATACAGCTAAATTATTAATAAAAAAATTAAATGGATTCTTTAACTTACTTGAATTATTTTCTCGTCTCGCAACCGACGGGCTCTCGAACGCTGCAAAGATCTCTTTCGGTTGTTGACAAAAAGAAGTCTCCTACGTAAACACGATTAAAGAAACACCCAGGATTCAACAAGTGTTGCCAAGATGTGGAGTTACGTCCTTGTGTTTTGGCTTCTATGTCTCACACACACACGATCTTAGGTTTAAGTTGATTTTGGTAACGTGACTGTACTCGGGGAAATCCTCTTGAGGCGTTTGATCCGAATGTTAACTTAGCACCTTCTTTAAGTTGTTTATTCTCCAAGATTCACATTAAGCTTTTATTTATAAATAACTAATCAGGTATTCTACAAAGTCACAGTTGAATGCAAAGAAGAAAAGTGGTCGAATATATTATCTTTACATAACAAGAACTATCTAAAGTTTAATATCATTAATTTCCCTGGCAGTAGTCACCAAACATTACCAGCCACATTAAAACTACAAATAGTGATTATTAAATGAAACCAGTAAACGAAGCTTTGAGAAATGGCTGGTTTTTAAAGTACACTTTTTAAGTTCTCTCGAGAATAGTAAAATGTTTATGAAAATTTTTGTTCATAGATGCACAGATACAATATAAAACTTGTTCAAAAATGTTCGTTAAATGGATCAATCAGAACCGCGAGCACCAAAAAAGAAACGATCGGACTAACTCGCGAGCTACATGGTTTCTGGTTTGATTCTCAACAAGTCCACTCTTGATGGGGGTGAACGTGATAGTAACTGTTTAAATAACCCCCCCCCTTCCCCCGGCTGATCGCAATCGCTGGGCCGGTGGATGACAACTGAGTGAGTGAGGGAGCTTCCCTACACAGACACGCACGAACACACCTGGACCAATGACGTCACGCGAGCGTGTGTGCAGGGGAATCCCCACCACTAGATGGAGCAACAGGTCGCGAGCGACTGACGGTTTCAACCTACGTACACCCGACTTTAAACTTGTCATTTCCTCTCCTACAAACTCCGACGCAACTCCCGTGTTGCCTAACACCCCCTCCCGCTTCCCCCCCTCTCACCATCCCCTTCATACCACCCTTTACTAAGGGTAGGGGAGGAAAGAATAAACAGTTTTGTGTGTATGAGTATTTGTAATCCCCCCCTTACCTCCCCTTCCTTTTTAATGATTAAATTAAGAAGAAAAGGTTAAGGAGGGATGCGAGATTTTCAAAAATAGGGGGTTGGGTAAAGGTAGTCACACGTCCCCTTCAGGTAGAGAGTGAGGGGACAGTGAGAAGTAGGGGCTATATTTTGAATTGAGGGAGGGGGACTATTTTCTATGAAGAGGAAGGAGGGGGTGAAAAATAAAGTAAGAGGGAGGAAATAAATATAAACAATCGCTAGGCTAAGTACGAAGATCTAGTTGCTGTTAAATCTGCTAGAAAGATATTTCTGAGAAAGTGGAACCATTTTACCACCTTTTAAAAAATACAACCAAATACAAAAATTATTTTAAGCTGGACTAATTTTTTTTGCTATCAAACTAATAATGCATAAAAAAAAGTACTTGCATTTATTTTCTTCTTAAGGTGGGGTGGAAGGGGCCGTGAAGAAAAAAAGTAACTATTTTAGCAGTTTTTATAGATAATATAATATAATATTTAGCACCGCGTCTTACTACCCGTTAGGGTTGTACGCTTTAAGTACTAATTACGCTAATGGATTAGGAATTGGGAAGGTTGAATTAGAGGAAGTGAACCCGCATTTGCGTAGAGGGAGAGTGGAAAACCATTTAGGAAAAACCACCCCCAGTTCACCCGACCGAGATTCGAACCTCGATCTTATTAAGGGGAAAAATATCCAAAGTACCAGCCGGGAATTAAAGCCGGTTCCTGTAACTTCGTAGCCAGGTGCACCGACCACTTCACAAAAGGCCCGGTTAATGAAAAGATAAATACTTTATTGCACTAATTTCACCATAGCAACAGTTTTGCCCGTTTGCGCATCCTTTAGACGAGACATGTTGAGGTTAAAAATACCTCAAATAAAACAAGAAACAACCTCAACAAATTACAACCTAAAGTCTGAGGGTGAAGTTGTTGGTAGTGATGAGGGTGAGGGGGTGGAGTAGGTGGTTTTTAAAAGACATATAACTACCCTTATTATCATCGCCCACCACTAGAATAGACAGTTCTTGTTTGTGGTTTGTGACATTCCTTTTACTTGGCGATGCGAGTAAATCACTGTTATTTGGCCGGCTCAAATATTGGAGGGGAGATTGTTTCTAATAGCCTCGTAAACCACCCCCAGACATTTATAAAAATAACGTCCGAGACAAAGAGAGAGTTCAAGTTACATTACCTTTGTTGAAATTCACTTAATTCTTGGATGAATCTATGTAGATTACAGTTATAGTGGACAACCTCCCCGGTGCCGTATTTTGTTTCTAATCAATTCAAACCCGCCTCGGTGGCCGCACGGTCTAACGCGCTACTCTTGAGTTAGGGTTCGACCAGACTGACAAGCGCGCGTGCGAGTGAGAAGCGTGATTATCAGGTAGCTCTCGAAAGCTGTTGACAAGGAGGCAAAGGTTCGAATCTTGGCTCAATGAACTGAGGGTGGTTCTTGACAACTGATTTATTGTTGTGGTTTTCTCATCCTCTCTCCATGCTAATGGGGATTCTTATTTGTAAATGTCTACTTTGATTATAATATTGAAGTATTTTAACATATCGGGTTAACACTGTAAGTTTGTTAAACCTATATATAATTATAATAAAAGTCAAATATTATGTCAAATTGAAAAGTTTTCCCAGCATTCAATGGATCAACCTACAATAATATTGCCCAGCGCCTGTAAGCTAGACTGTTCCGGTTCGAGCGCGCGCGCTTGAAAAGTAGAACCGGTTCTATCTTTGAAGCTCGCTCGCCCAGTCTGACCGTACTCATAGACTAGACTGCCGATGACGGGGAGATTGAGGTTCAAATCTCCTTCGGGTGTATTGGGGGTTGCTTTTAGAAAATTGTTTTACACTCTAGCTCCATGCAAATGCGGGTATACTTCTTCCAAATATAGCCTTACTATTCCCTAAAACCATCAGTGTAATAATTAGTACATAGGCGTATAATCCGAACGGGAAGTAGTACGTGATGCTAAAAAAAACATTCAAACTTACACAATCATAAATTAGCAGCGTTAACTAAACAATGCCATGTCTATCAATAGTTTATGTATTCAAAACACTAGTGGAATAGGTATGAGGAAAGGTAGAATTAAAGAGGAAATGTACCCGCATATTATTAGAGGTAGAGTGGTCAGCCCTTTGGTCTGTCACCCTCAGTACACTCTACGAGAATTCGAACCCCGTTCTCCAATCCAGTACAACACCGGATTGACGCTTCGGAGCAGCGCAAGATAAGAAATAAGTTTGAATTTTTATTTATTCCTTCATTTTGATCGAATTTAATACAGTCACCGGTGACAGGAAGAAAACCGTATTAGTGGATATGTGTACTAGATGTGAGGCTCATCTAGCTCCAGTCACAGGTGACAGGAAGAAAACCGTATTAGTGGATATGTGTACTAGATGTGAGGTTCATCTAGCTCCAGTCACCGGTGACAGGAAGAAAACCGTATTAGTGGATATGTGTACTAGATGTGAGGCTCATCCAGCTCCAGTCACCGGTGACAGGCGGTTGTGGTGCTCCATTTAGGATGGGTGTAACTGTTTTCTAAAGCTGAGCGAAAAACAAGTGATAGATGGTAAGACACATCCAAAATTCTAAACTAATTTAATTGATTCCAACCAAACCTAGTTTAATCTTAACATAACCTAATCTAACCTAAACATGTCCAGCCTAATATAAGGCAAAAAGGTTGGTGGGGCCGAATTCATATTCCCCCGCAGGTCTAACATCTGTTATAATTGGTGACTGTGGCTCAACTAAACTATGA
The DNA here is from genome assembly GCA_902141385.1 of Timema californicum. Taxonomy (NCBI): domain Eukaryota; kingdom Metazoa; phylum Arthropoda; class Insecta; order Phasmatodea; family Timematidae; genus Timema; species Timema californicum. The sequence goes on from CABFOW010005592.1 coordinate 29,358, forward strand.
ACTTTGGGACAAAGGGTCCGTAACCCAACTGTTACGTGCTGACAGGAAGATCGGACTAAGAGGTTTTTTTTTCAAAATGGTTATACAATCTATCCAAGAAAATTTGGACACATTTTCTAAAACTTTTATCTTATTCAGCCCACCCCTGTATTGCAGTTAAAATGCGTAGAGTGGGTACTGAGGGGCTGGAATTTTTTTTAACAAATTTTTAGTTTTTTCTTATTGTATTTGAATCAAAGATTAAGATGGTGTTTTTTAATTTTTATTTTGATAATTTTATTTGCGTTGTTTCTAAAGTTTCATCTGGTGGCAATATTGTAGTATTATACTGCTGTATTAGATTAAGTTAGTTTGAAAATTGTTTGTGGAAAGTTCATGTCGTTAAGCTGTTAAATAACCCAATTTAAGAAATAAATATTCTTTATCTTGATAATAACATTACAAACTTTATTTACAGTTAAATTTAAGGCCTCTTTTATCTGACAAAATTATCATGTGATCTGCTTTTGTCGATTTTGGTAGATATTATCCAAAATGACAATAATTATATAATAAAATGTTGTCAATGTTCGACCGCAACAAGATATGTCCGTGTTTTCTAAATTGCCCTTCATTTGAAAATTGGACTGTAGCTAACAATGGAGATAGATGGTTTTGCAACTAACCTCTCCCCCTCTACATCCAGAATTCCCTTGCGCCGTTTTTCTAACGAACTCATCTGCAGCTGTAGGCGTGGAAGGGGGGAGGGGTGGCAGGTAGGTACACAGTACTGTGTGTAGGTAGGTAGGTAGGTCAGGGGTAGGGGGAGGGAAGCGTCGCGGCGCGATGCTTTGCCTCTCCATAAGACATCCTCCTTCCCCTTCTACCCCTCGCGTCTGCGTAACTGCCTCTGTCTGAGCCCTTATAGGTCAACTCACAGCTCAAATAAACCATGACGAGGTGTGTCTGGGTCAACTCGCAACCTGGCGGTGTCGCCCTCCGTCGTCTCTAGGGCATAAAACCACACACACTGCGCATGCGCTAGGATCAACGGGAATACGGTAGTAATCTTTGAGTTGTGAACTCCCCAATCATCAAGGCCCTGACTCAGGTGGTCGAGGGTTACATCCTAACAGGGTTCATTTGGGGGGGCTAAAATCATCCCTCCTCTTCCCGTGCCCTTAGGTTAGTCGTTATAGGTAGCGACTACCCCAAACGTGGAAAGATATGGTTAAAAATTAAACAGAAACTATTTTTAAGGGGTTGAGACACCTCGTTTCACTGACCAGGGAATATATTTTCTAAACTGTAAACTTGAAGACGCCTTGTTTTAGTGACCGAATAACCGGCACATTGGAGTAGTGGTCAGTGCACCTGGTTACGAGCCTAGGGAGTCCCGGGTTCAATTCTTGCTGGTACCTTAGGTATTTTTCCCGAACTACGCCAACGGTCACCAGGGTTTGGTTAGCTAGACTTAAGTGTTTCTACTGGTTCCACACCCTCATATTCATTATACATTCGGGCGTCCCCTGGGCGAAGCTAAATTAGTATATATATTGACCGGGTAGTAAGTTTTTCTCTTTCACTACGTACAACAGGTTAAGATGGGGAGATGTAGGGGACGCGTGTTTTTTGCAGTTTTTATAGCAACACATTTTTTGGTCAAAATAAATCCAGGAATGCCAGGCTTCCACCGTGGTTCGGATTCCACGTTAAACTGTAGGTTCTTCATTTCATCTCACAATCACCCTACCATTACACATTAGCGTAAGTGCGTATAACCCGAACGGGTAGTAAGACGCGGTGCTAATAATAATAATAATAATAATAATAATAATAATAATAATAATAATAAAATAAATCCAATATTGCTTCTCTGCAAAATAATATAGAGTTAAATGTTCTTCACTTGGTGACCTCAACAGTTGTTTAATATCTGTTAAGGGTGTCCTGGAATTCAATAACAATTCTTTCTCTTCTTTTAAAAAGTTTCCCGTCTAATGTCGTTACGCTCATGAGTCATGACAGATATTCTCAAATACCCGCCTCGGTGGCGTAGTTGGCTAACGCGCTTGTCGTGTTGAGCACGACTACTGAGGACGGGGATATCGGGGCTCGAATCTCGGTCGGGTGAACTGGGGGGTGGTTTTTCCTAAATGGTTTTCCACTCTCCCTCCACGCAAATATGGGTTCACTTCCTCTAATTCAACCTTCCTAATCCATTCGAGTAATTAGGACTTAAAGCGTATAACCCGAACGGGTAGTAAGACGTGGTGCTAAATATTATTATTATATTATTATATTCTCAACATAAAGAAAATTAGATTCATTGTTTGTACTGAATCAATATTGGATTTCTTTCGATCAAAAATATTGTTTTGCTATCAAAAGTAAAAAAAACAAAAAACATATCTTTTCTCGCGTCCCTTACATCCCCACCCAATCCTAGGACGTCTTCTTGCGAAGACAAAACTTCAGGACGAGTCCAAGTGGAGACCGCACTAACTCGGTCTCGTGAAGCTGACAATTTCTCCTTGCGTCACGTCATGGACCAGTAAAAGCCTGCATTGGCGAACATGAGGCTTCAGTATCGTCTTGTCTGGTTACAAATGTGTCGTGTAGGACAGAGCTCGAATCCCACCAAAGTGTAAAGAGAACTTTTTTTTTCATAAATGGCTTTTAATGCCAACTCCACGCGAGCTTGGGTACATTTCCTCTCAAGTAAACCTTCCCAATTCTTAACTTAGTAGCATAGCTAAAACGACGCATAATATCCTGGATGGGTAGTAAGACATGATTGGGGAGGTAGAGGAATCTCATCTGAGGTTAATGAGGGTATTTTCCCCATATGTTTTCCCCCTCTGCCTCAAATGCGGGTAATATTTCCCCCCACATTACCCAATCAGTGTAGATATGCAGATATCTCGAATGGGTAGAGACAAGGTTGTTTCAGCACGGTGGCGGACACCGATATATCAAGTAAAGTGAAAGTGACACACAGGTCCATGGTATCCAATTCCCTGCCCACTCTAATTGCTAACTCCCTGACTATGAAATAATCGCGCGCATGCGCTTCTTAGACTTGTAACAGGCCCTGCCTGTTAACGCTCGTTTAATCAGTTCTGAAGAAATCTTGTCCAGTTTAAATTGAGAGCAGACGAGAACCGAGTAACTTATCAACAGAGTTATTAGAAATATGACACAGACAGAGTGCATCGAGTCGTACTACCCGTCCGTATGTTTACACTGGGTTATAGTTGTGTGGGTATTCACCGCGTCTTACTAGAACAACGGAAAATTACATTAACATCAGGTGACCTGGCGGTCTAAAGGTAAGGTGTCGGACTTCTGTGCTGGCGGCCGGGGTTCAATCCTCGGTCCCGGCACAGATTTATCTGATTACCAAACCCTTCCTTCACCTCTGACAAGACATCTTGTGAATGTGGGGAATGCCAGGCCTCCACCGTGGTTCGGATTCCACGTTAAACTGTAGGTCCTCCATTTCATCTCACAATCACCCTACCATTACACATTAGCGTAAGTGCGTATAACCCGAACGGGTAGTAAGACGAGGTGCTAAAAATAATAATTAATATTGTAAAATACCTATGTTTCACACCATGCAATTTCTAAAATATGGGACATTTACGGAACACATACGCGTTGGGGTTGAAACTCTCAAAGTAAAATTAAATACGGGATGGGTGGTCGGTCACCTTTGGTATACCTTGATACGCATTGGAGGGAACGTTAATAGTAGTTTAAGACAGGGTTGCCAGTTCTCAAGTTCCTTGCGATCAGGGGTTAGCGATATTAGAAATATCTTAAATACACTTATATTTTGTCCTGGGAGTTGGTGTGTATCAAAGCAGGAAGTAACTTTAGCCAGTCTCATCCCTCCCACCTATTTTATACAAATAAATAGGCAGTATACCCATGTACACCATTTGCGTGTAGAGAGAGTGGGAAAACATTTAAGAAAAAGCACACTCAAATTCATCAGTTCGGCAGTATTGTTTATTGGATTGGTGGTGGTGGTGGTA
>CABFOW010005593.1:3446-31709 GCA_902141385.1 Timema californicum
GGGGGCAATGATAAAAGGGAACTTTAAATTATTATAAATTTGGTGAAAATAATTTTAATCAAATAACTTACGTCCTGATTATTGACAATTTAGATAGTTGAATATTTGAATCATAAAGTGTTGTTAATTATAACTAAGTTATAGCATTATTTAAATTATTTTATTCAGTTTTAAATAGTGCAGATTTTTTTTATCTTTGTGTAGTCAATCTGACTGACTAATGGTGTTCTCTTAACACAAAACCAAGTCTAAAACAGTCATTATAATGTATGATTACAAAATATGAATTAGTAATTATTTAGGATTATTAATTATCTCTTATAACATTTATTAAGGTGTTAGATGCCTTGGAAAAGAAGGACTGAAAAGAAATTTTTGCGGGAAGTCCCTAGCTTAATCTGATACGGCACTGCCCATTCCATTCGAATGTAGGTAGGTGTAATGTATTTAGTATAGCGCCACACTTTTGAGGCGTGCTAATTCTGGCTAAGAAACTGGCCCTCAGTGTCAAGAGGTGTGCAATAGCAATGTGTACCAGCATTACATGCTAGGATATTATTTTAAGAATTTTTCGATTTTGTTAAGTATTATTTTTTTCGGTCGGAATTAGTCTATATAAATAGAATGAAGAATCCGTATGGCTGTCAGAATCATTGCGCGATATCTACCTCACAGAGAGTTCTGAAATTTTAAAATTAGCAGCCCTTGTGCTCAAAAATGCTCACTTGAAAGCTGTAACTTTAAATTTTTGACTAGATTTTTTTTAAAAAAATTTCTAAAACTTGGTCAGAAGAAATAAAATGAAGAGATTATTTTTCTGTTTGAATGAAACAAAGAAAATTGTTGTTTGCGGTAACCCCACAATTCATTGCGTGGTTATCCCGGGCAACGTCGGATACTTCTTCTAGTGTTTAAAAATTCACTTACCCGCATCGGTAGCGTAGTTGGCTAACATGCTAGTTTCGTGTTGAACTCAACTGTCGAGAACGGGGAGATCGAGGTTCGAATCTCAATCGGGTGAACTGGGGTGGTTCCCCCTCCCCCCCACGCAAATGTGGGTTCACTTCCTCTAAATTCAACATTCCCAATTCATAATCCTTTAGCGTAATTAGTATTTAAGCGTATAACCCGAATGGGTAGTAAGCCATGGTGCTAAATAAAATTCACTTCAAAGATATTTCTAAAATCCAAGTAGCATTCTTCACATACACAAAGGGGCGGTGTTACAGGTTTCGCCATCCCGTGCAAAAGTTGATTTCCCCTTCCTATACTCCCTAATCCCTTCTTTTTTCTTTGAACACATATTTTAAAATCATAATCAGATGTAGCTCTCTCTATATTTGGCTCGTTACAATCGCTGCCTGCCCTCTCCCATTATGTTCACTCATATATGTTTTTTTTTGTGCGTTTAATCTAAGAACACGGTGATCCGACAGGTTAGATCAGTCGGTAGCGTATCTGGCTACTGCCGGGTTCGATTCCCGGGATGGCTGAAAAATATATCATTGGGGAAATACGAGTTTCCCTATTTCACAGTGTTTTATTTAATTATAGTTTAGTCTATAATTCATGTACTGGTTTAATCGGTTGTTTCAGAACTGGAACGTTAAATAACTTAAATTAAAAAAATAAAATAAAAAGGAACATGGTACTCGCAACTTGACCTTCGAATAAAACCATGTACAGTAAAATGCGGTGTGGGTTTTCAACGAGGGGCGAGAGAAAATTAGGGAAAATTATATCTTTGGAATATCTTTCAAATATATAGTTTTTGGTACTGGCTCCTGTCATTTAAACTTTGTAGTGGTTTACTGTTTACTTCAGAATAAAAATTGTGGCTCTGTTTTGAAATTTCCTTTTCACCAGTATTCGAAATTCATTTTAGACACAATTAATTTCGCCACCCCGTGAATCTGTTTCTTTGTACGAATTCCCGTCTCGCAGCCTCTTTTGCATCGGCCCTTTTACATATCAATCAAAATTACTGAATAGATCTGAATAGTATTTAATTAAATTAATGGCGTTGCACTCTATTATGGTCTTAATAAAACCAGAGTGAAATTATAAGGATATTTACTTACTTACTCTATTGCATTAGGAACTCAAAAGTTCATTACCGCACTTACAAAAGTACTCCGCCTATCCCTATCTTGAGATAATTCTATCCAGTCTATCTCATTACACCCTACCTCTCTCAGGTCTATCCAAATGTTATCCTTCCATCTGCGTCTGGGTCTTCCCGGTGGTCTTTTCCCATTGGGTTTGCCATTCAATACCTTGAACACGGTTCTAGATACTCCCATTAGCCTGCCTGCATGACCTGCCCACCGTAGCCTGCGAGATTTTACTATCCGAACAATGTCTGGTGATGAGTACAAGGTATTCCTCTCATCATTGTGTAGCCTACTTCACTCCCCACTATCTTCATCCCTTTTTGGATCAAATATCTTACTAATTACTCGGTTTTCAAACACACTAATTTTCTTTTCGTCAATTAAGTTTCGCACCCATAGAGAACGTCCGGTAAAATTATTGTTTTGTATAGTTTGAGTTTTACATTTCTTGACAGCAGTCAATACACCAACAACTTACTGACCAAGTAATAACAAGCATTTTCCAACTACATTCTTTTCCTAATTTCCAATCTAATATTGTTATCACTAGTTTAAATTGTTCCTGAATATATTAATTCATTAACCTTATCAAATGATATGTTGTTTGCTGTAATATCTAAATTATAGTCCTCTATCTGTGTTTTCTGTGTTATCATATAGTTAGTCTTTTCAGCGTTTACTTCTAAACCTATTTCCTCACTAGCCTCTAGTAAAATTTCTGCATTTATTGCCGATTACCCTAATAGCTGCATTGTACCGTTTAATGTCAACTCTTCCCTACTCTCTTACATTACCCTAGTAGCATACTCTAAGGCTATACTAAAGAGTAATGGGGAAAGTGCATGTCTTCGTTTCAGCCCAATGTGTATTCCAAAAGCATCTGATAAGTGATATCCAACCCGTAACCTGCCACGCTTATCTCTCAAACATACCTCAATTAGCTTTTGGGTATTCCAAACTCAACTAAAATTTCATATAACCTTTTTTTCCTTTTAACTGAATCATAAGCCTTTTTAAAATATATGTATAATTGATGTACCATCATGTTGGGTTCACACTTTTTTTCTTCTAAGATGTGCCGCATGGTAAAAATCTGATTTGTTGTCGATCTATTTTTGTCAAAATCCATCCACACTGATGATCTCTAATTATTTCCTCTGCATAAGGCGTTTGATTCAAAATGTTATTCCCTAGTTTAATTTTTTCTTTTTTCTATGCTTTTCCTGGATAACTTAGCCCACCTTAACTAAACACGTAGAAACTGATTCACGTTTATAAGGAATACATTTTTATGGTGAGCTGATCATTTTATTTCATACGCAAAGTATTTTGTCAAATGAGTGAAGGGTGATAATTACTACTTTGCGAAGAAACGACTTCTATTCCTTTAATTACAAGGAAACTGAGAGGATAATTTCACTCTTTCTTAGAGGACTTTGTCTTTCTCACTTTTACTGGATTCTTTTGTCTGGTTTGGTTCACTGTATGGCCTGTATCACTCCACGTCATCTGTTGAAGGCTCGTTTTCTAAATTCAAACAAGGAATAAACTACCATGTTTCTTTTATAAACGTTATTTGAAGGTAGCATAGAGAGGAAATTTATCCGAATTCGCGTGAAAAAAGAGAGGGAAACCATTTAAGAAAAAACTTAGTACATTCAACCGGGACTCGAACCTCATTCTCTCCGTCATCAGTGGTCGGTCTCTTCCACCTTAGATCATTTCATCACCGCATCTGATAATATGTATCTTTAATTCATTCAATACCAACATTGATAATTTCGTTTAGTTCTCTTTTAGATAAGTATCTCATTTTCGATTTAACGATTAGGTATGACAGTCATATTTAATTTATAAAATAAAACTCTTTATTTTATAAGATACATTTAAAAAAAATCTAATGGTTTATGTGTGCTCAATGAGCTAGAAAGCTGAAATTTGGTGAAAATGTAGAGGCGCCTTTCAAAAGGTGCGGAAAAAATTTCAAACTTGAAAATTTACAAAAAATAAAAACAAACTTTTTTTAGGTAGGTATTATTTTAATTGGTCGTCATGTTATTTACCCTTCAAAATCAAGGAGAAACACTAATAGAAATTCCAATGTAGTCAAATTAGTAAATAAACTTTTACATTTGGTATATTATATCTTGAAATAAAATGTTCAAAAATAGATTTACAGTAAACAACTCTCAAGTAAGTTTTCCTAAAAAACACATAATTATGATAATCACAAAAAACTTTCTTTAACTATAAGTTTTAAAGCAAATTGTTTAAATATTTTAAGAAATTTCAAATTTCCCAAAATATGTTATTTGCAAACTACCCTAAAATTATGTTTAGCTAGTAAAAAAAACTTATTTTTAATTATCATGAAAAACTGTTTCTAGATTACCGTTTTGAAATTGATCTTCAAGGCAGATTTTTTTAAAAAAATCAGATTTTGTTTAATTGGTCGTTAGTAAGCTACCCAGTTGCGGCAGAAGGGAGTGCAAGTATTTTTCAGTTTTTATATAATATACATTTTTTTGACAAAATAAATCAAATATTTCTCCAGTATCAACACATAATTTAGTTTTCTGCTAATGCTAATATCATCAGCTCTTGAATATCTGTCAAGGGTGTCCTGTAATGTCGTCAAAACATTTTAAATTAAGAGAAAAAGTTTTGACAAAACTCCAGGACACCCTTGACAGATATTCAAGATCTGATTATATTAGCATGTGCATAAAACTAAACTCTTTGTTGCTACTGGAAAAATATTTGATTTATTTTGTCCAAAAAAATGTAATGCAATGAAAACTGTAAAATTACTCGCGCTCCCTTCTGCCGCACCTTAAATTAATTTATTATTAATCTAAAACAGCCTCCTGGTACAGTACCAAATCTTTAAAACTATTTTCAAAGAAATTCAAATTTCACCAAAATCAGTCTGATATAAAATGAGTTTTTTTAGACAACCAAATATACATAATTATTTATAATGTAAAAAAAACTTTACAGATATCCCATTTTGAACCAAATTACCTAAGCCATTTTTAAAAATACAGTATTACTATTAATGTGTGGAATGCCAGGACCCCGCCGTGGTTCGGATTCTACGTTAAACCGTAGGTCCTCCATTTCATCTCACAATCACCCTACCATTACACATTAGTGTTTTTGCGTACAACCCGAATGGGTAGTAAGACATGGTGCTAATTTTAATTTATTAGTATTCTATTTTTTTAAATTTGTCAGTAAACTAACCTTGAACAAAATTTTACACAAAAAACAATTATATAATTTTATTTGTCATATCAAAATTTCCCCAGATATACTTTTTAACAAAATCGTTAAAGCCCTTAGCAAAATTTAGGAATTTTAGAAACTCACTCATCAGTGAACTGCCGTTTAGTGAATTTTTAGCCAAAACGAAAGTATTTAATGTTATTTTGGATGTAAAACTCTCCATAGTTATCGATTTTTTTTAAACATCGTTAAAGTTATAATCAAAATTTTTAATAATCAAATAATCACTCATCATTAAACCATACTTAAATTGGAGGCCAGGGTCAAAATAAAAGAATCGTCTCATGGTGTTGCTCTGTATCATTCAAATATCAAGTTTGAATAAAATTTATCAAATTGTTTCAGATCTGTGTTCAGTGACAGACAGACAAACATACAGACATGGAAACAGACGGAATTGTAAAGTTCACTTTTTTGGATTCAAACACACATAAAACTTAAAAGATTCATAATAATATCGAGGTCAAAAATGTTCATGATTACAATAATTTCGCTTGATATTAGAAAGTAGAAAGTATTTAATATTAAAAATAATTGGTACGGAATTCTACACAAATTTCTCACTCCATTGTTTAAAAATGGATATATTTATTCAAAACGCATAATATAATTATGTTAAACGAAATTATATACACTACCAAACCCAAGAAAAATTTGCGCTTTTCTTACGCTATACTTTTCTGACTCACGGTTTTAAATTTTATAATTTTATTTTTAAATAATTAAAGTCCTCATTTGTATATTTGAACAAATAAAAAATGATCAATATTGAGTCCACAAGGGTCAACACTTAATATTAAAATTTCGACTTCCGGTTAGAATTTTTAACATTCTATTATTGGTTGCAAGTATTATGGTTATCTCATCTTTATTAAATTCCTCATTTATAAATTTAGACCAATAAAAAGGGTAGATATTGACTATTCAGTCTAATATGATAGATATAGATAATTGCCGTACAAACATTTTCCCTAAGGAGTTAAAGAAAAAAAAACATCAAATTTTTGAGAGACTTAATTATTTAATTACTCCATGGTATTAGATAATTATTGCGTTAAAATATAAGTAGAATCTCTGTACAACTAAAGCTGACAAAATTGGATTTATAAATTGGCCAAATCTCAGAAACTATTGTTTTTATAAATAAATATTTCAAATAAAAGTTTTTATTATTATTATTTCTACAATTTTGCAATGATAAGTTATTCAATAGCTCTAATAATTACGGAGATACGGAAATTTCCGCTTTTGTCAAGTACCCTAAAACTCATTTTCATTTGAAAATTAAACAGCCATTATATTTATGATCTTAATCAACGCCTGGATACGAATTTTAATCAAAATCTTTAAATCCAATTTTGATAAAACCGATTTTTTTTTAATCTTTTTGCCTTAAGGAAACCCATCTTAATTTTAGGGTTGGATACCCAATACCAAAAACCCTTCGGGGCAACCCTATGAAAACCCGAGATACAAAGTTTTAGACCAATCGGTAAAATAGTTTAGGCTCTACTACGAGGTACAGACATATAGTCGTACAGACAGAAANAACGTTGAAATTCATCAAATTCTTGTTTGTTTTTTTTACGATCTCAATACTTTCTCTATCTGTAAGGTAGCGAGAAAGTAAAAATATATAAATCTATGTCCCGGATTTCCTGGATGAGGCTCGGGGGCCTCTGGGGGCCCATGGACCCCACTTTGAAAATATCTGCTATTGCGTACATGTCTTAACTGTTTTAGCAGTTGAATGGAAAAATGAAATGTCTCTTTGTAACAAATGAACATACATTTTGTGGAGTTTGTTGTTCAAATGTTTAATGATGATGTAAGCTATCAACATTTTGTATTTATTTAGTAAGAATTATATAATGTATGAGCTCACCTAACAGTCTTACTTAACATAACATCACGGAGCCGTCGGGTGGGGCATGAACTGAGCTACAACTTGATTTGACTGTCCATATCAGGTGAACAGGTAATACAACGGACTTGGGAAACTGATACTCGATTTCACAATATGGTTTCTAGTTCTTGTTACAGGCAATCATCGATACAGTTATTGATATTTTAACTACTTATTGGATTTACATATATTAGATAGTTTAAGTGGTAGTGAGAAGCTAAGAATATGTATGTTGAAATCTTTTCAATTTAACAAACTATAACAAATTACAGTCAAGGCCTTATTATCGTTTAAACAATGTGAAATGTTTAATTACTACTATTATTACTATCGCACTCACTAAGTTGTATGATTCCCAATTTATTTTCTTGGAAGATCATGACCTTGAATCTAAAAACGAACAGGGATGTCTTCTAGACTCTTTTTCAGGATTATCGGGGAATGAACAGGATATTTAACGACGTTGTGTATTCGGAGATTTTGAAGCTATTTTACCAAGTGTGTTGCATCTTAACCCAACTCACCTAAGCTCTCTAAGAACTAACACACTCAGGCACCAGTGTACGGAATAGAAAGAAATGGAAGAAAATTAGAAGTTCACCATGCGAGGACTCTTGTCAATGTGCTTTCAGGACTTTCCCTTTTACACGGAATGGTTTTCACCCTCACTGTACTATTTGCGCCTTGAAAACAATTACTTGCTTTTTAAAATTACCTTTCCCTTGTTTCCTATTCTATATATAGTATAATATAGGGATAAAGTAAACAAAGTGAAGTGCGCAATGGTGCGAGACACGTGATGTTCTCCTATGCCCTGCGCATGCGTTTCTTGATCGCGTCTTTCCGGACTCTACCGTCACATGACGCGTAACATTCGGCGCGGCATCTTTGAATACAGAGATTAACAGATTAGTTTTAAAATATCGAAAAGGAGGACAGGTAGGAGGACACTTTTCGAGGAAGGACAAAACCTACAAAAGGACTGTCCTCCCTAAAGGAGGACGATTGGTCACCTTATTAATATGTGATGAAATGCACTGTACATCTTTCAAAATGTCTGTTCTTTTTAAATCATCCACAATTTTTTCACAACTAAAATATAAAGTTATTATGATGCTGGGATGTTTATCATATTACATGTATTATATTTTGCGGTATATTAATGTAGTGATAATGGAATTCAACTTCTTATAAAAATCAATTGAACCAGTTCCCTTAGCCGGATAAAATCACTCAGTACAAGCTTATTATATTACTCATCATAATTATAAATAAACGCACAAGTGGTATTGAAGTAGTTGTTAACATTTTCATAGATTTTATTCCATTTCTATTTTTATGATTGTTATAGTTGTAAGGGCGCACTTGAATTGCGGAATAAAGTATACCTTTCAGCCGGTCCATACGAATTGTGGGACAACCTGTAGTCCCATTCGATTCCTATCCACTAACCTAACCTAATTCAACCTAACCTAACTTAACCTAACCTCCCTGTTCCATTTTGAACAAAGTTACTATGAATTTAATTTTTACTCCTAAGTCCGTGTAAGGGGATTACCTATTTTGGAAGAGTTGTTCCGCAATTCGTGTGCACCCAGTTGTAATTTATTTTGTAGCAATAATTACTTTCTTATATTTACTTAATTATTTAAGTGCTACAGTATTTAAAAAATATATATATTGTTGTTTCATAGCTTTATGGGAATACATTGAAATTTAAATGATCACTATGAGTAGGCCCGAATCAATGCTTGCATTTTCACTGTTTAAACGATATTTCAATTAAGGTACAATAAAATATTTAAAACTAGTAGACACCATTCTGATGTTTGAGTTAATTATTGTTTTAAGACTCGTGATTATTACCTAGGACTGCACTTATAGAGAGTTCAGAAACTAGTTTCCCTTGTGCCACATACAATTTTGCACAACGCTAGCTGACTATTAAATAACATATATTATATTTATCACCTACTAATATGCTATTAAGACAGGATACTTAGTATGCCCATACAGACTTTAAAACTGTAATTATTAGCAGTGGCGGCTAGTGTATATGAACACACGTGCACGTGAACACCCAATAGTTTTATTACAATTATGTACTGTTTAGTTTTATATAATTAATTAGTCTATATAAATCTATATGATAATTTAATACCCTAAGCAATAAGTTATTCTATTGTAATTAGCACTTTTCTGGTGTAATGCTGGCAACAGTGTCGTGCGGGAGCTCTGGAGATAAGGTCCAATGCAGTTTGGCAGCACTGTGTGAGCGCTACAAACAGCTGTCAAGATTGAGACGATAACGATGTAACCTGGGAAATGTGCATATCCGTTGCTGTGAACATTTCATTGTTTTTGATTTACTCTCCATTTTCCCGACCCTAAAGAGTAATCATTTGAGCTGATCCAAACAACTTATTCATTGTTCACAGGTAGTGAAAGGGGGAGAGGGGATATGATCTCTGCGTAGTGTTACATGGGAGAGGGTGGGTGAATCGTATTGTTACGTAGCCCACAGATCTTAGGGTACGGCCAGACTGGGCGAACGAACGAATAAAAAAATAAACTAGAACACATTAGTTATAATGAGAGGTGGCCAGACTGGAGCGACCGAGCGAGCGCGCTTGAAAGATAAAACTGGTTCTATTTTTCAAGCGCACGCTCTAGCCGGTACAGTCTAGTTTACAGGCGCTAGGCAATATTATTGTATGTTGGTTCATCGAGTGCTAGGAAAACTACTCATTTTGAAGCAATATTTGATTTTTTATTACTATCGATAGGCTTAGCACGCTTGCTACTAACGGCCTAATTTAATTGGTAAGGTCATAAACTATATATATAAACTGATATGTTAAAATACATCAATATTATAATCAAAGTAGGCCTTTACAAATAAGAATCACAATTAGTATGGAGATAGTATGAGAAAACCACAACAATAAATTACTTGTCAAAAACCACCCTCAGTTCACTGAGCTGAGATTCGAACCTTTGCCTCCTCGTCAACAACTATCGAGAGCTATCTAATCACGCGCTCGCTCGCCAGTTTGGCCGCCCAGTCGCTCAGTCGCTCAGTCGCTTGCTTGATCGCTTGTCAGTCTGGCCGAACCCTTATACTTAAATTATAATTTGAAAAAATGTTATTGTTTATGGTTTGACCGTTGGTAAATATATTTATAAATAAATTCCAATTCTGAGTAGTTTTGAATCTAATTCCCTCATTTATGTCAAAAAAGGTTCCTTATGAAATAGTGACATTTGTTAATGATGTGAAAAGCTACGTAACACAGTTTGTAGGGGGAAGGGGTTAGGATAAATATCTTATTGGTGTTACATGGGGGGTGGGAGGGTCAAGAAAGACAAGAAAACAGTGTTACGTGGTTTATAGATGACCCCCACGGGCACGATTACGCAAATACATGAGGGTAAGCGACACACGTGCTCATTAGTTTGCACCGAGAACAAGGAAAAAATAATGGCAATCGACAAAACAAATAAACTTCACAACAGTATAAAATTACAAAAACAAAAACAACTTATCAGCAGTGTGACGTGACACTAATTCTTAAAACTCAAAATATGGGCTTTATCGGTAAGAAACGTTACCCGGGTCGTATACATCAATATGCATGGCAGGGCCTAGGCTGTGTCTTTCATCAACCGGCCTCGTGGTATGGGGGCCATAGACCCTGGCTGCTGACATACAGGGCCCGGGCTCAGTTCCCGGCTCGTACCTAACGTATTTTTACCCGTAAGGGGAATCATCCCAACGGTCATCAGGATTTGGTTGGTTTTTAGGATTAAGTTAGGATTAAGTGTTCTAGCTGGTTTCACACCCTCATACTGTCACGATCACCCTACCATTACACATTAGCGTTAGTGCGTATATTTTAGTTTATTGACAAACGTACTTGGCCTTTCAAGTTACGCGTAATCGTTTTAAAAAAATATATATATATATACTGAAAGCCTGGCGCATTGAACATCTTGACCAACAACTAAGAAAGTGTAAGCTTAGCATGAGCCCACGCATCATACCAGCCCTAGTTTGCGCTTTTACACACATTGCGAGCCTGACGTCCTAAACCGCGTTAATCACCCAAAGCTAGGAGAGTAAATAATTGGTATTACTCAGGGATAGTAGCAGTAGTGCGCAGCGGGTATTTATTTTTACTTGTATTATATCTACTGAAGTGAGAGACCTTAGCTCGGCTCAGTTGGTAGCACGTCTGCCTACTCAGCTAAGGGTCCCGGGTTCGACTCCAGGCATGGCTTAAAAATGTATCATTGGTGAAATGTGATTTCTTCTCAGACCCGCCTCGGTGGCGTAGTTGGCTAACGCGCTTGTCGTGTTGAGCTCTACTGCTGAGGACGGACAGATCGAGGTTCGAATCTCGGTCGGGTGAACTGGAGGTGGTTTTTCCTAAATGGTTTTCCACTCTCCCTCCACGCAAATGCGGGTTCACTTCCTCTAATTCAACCTTCCCAATTCCTAATCCATTAGAGTAATAAGTACTTAAAGCGCATAACCCGAACGGGTAGTAAGACGTGGTGCTAAATATTCATATTCGATTTCTTCTTAAAGAGTGACAAGCTTGAGGTTGAGGGCTGTTGTAGAGTTAAGTTATTTTATAAGTCGTTTGATGATTTAAGCAGTCGATTCATAAAGTGCAAATGAAATGATTGATTGATTGATTGATTAATGGCGATCACAGGCCTTGAAGACAATGCATCGACCGCAAAAGTTGCCTCCACCTTCTTCTGTCCTGAGCCTTATCCCTCCAATCCCCCTCCACACCCCGCTCCTAGAGATCTCTGACCACTCCGTCCCTCCATCTCGTAGTGGGTCACCCAAGAGGTCTAAGAGCACCAGGTACGTCGTCCATGAGACCTCTCGGACTTCTTTCCGGTTGCATTTTGGCTACATGCCTGCCAATCTAATCCTGAATACAATCCTCTCAATAATACGTAAATAAATAACTACATCTAATTTAAGCCGGACGCTTTTGACTGAGGTACTATCATTGTGGCAAATTAAAAATAAACATGAATTTGGGTCATTTACGTATGCACAAAGGAAAAATTGAGGGTACAGAAAGATTTTAAATTTTATTTATATATTACAAGAATTAATAGTCATAGTTAATATGCGTGAATATCAGTTTGTGATGTTAAAATGGTATCCAATATTGTTCACTCTCAGGATGTATTGTTTAATTTAGTAGGGATTTGTTTCACACCGAAATTTTTCTCCCAGGATAAATTTAAGCCTTCAATCCATATAAATTTGAAAAATAACCCCAACTTCACCCTTGTAGCTTTGGATACTTGTAGCTTTTGAAAGTTAATTTCTAATATTAATTCATGTGTATCAAAAAACTAAATGAGAGTCCTGATAGCTAAATCAAATTCAATTACTGAGGCAGATATTTATAAATAAATGTTATATTTAATTGAATTCATGAGTTTAGTTGCCTAAGGATTTTCATTGCATTTTACTGTAAAATGCGGGTTTTATTTAGTCGTGCGCATTTATTAAGAATTTTTGAGTCTTTTTTTTTTAATTTGGAGTGATTTTTTAGAATTTGTAGGTCATTTTATACGTCATTTTTTGAAAATGTTAGGTCATCAAAATCCGGATCACGCAGTTATAGCCAAAGACCAACTAGTCAAACTCATACACTAATATTATCATATATTTTCAGATAAAATTGTTGCATTTTAATTATTAGTTTTTTTTTACTATCTTTTAGGTCAAGCCGCTACTTAAATAAACTAATCTAATAAAACAGGAAAGTAAGTGTGAATTTTCCCTTGACAGGGGGATATAAAAACAGTCAAACAAACCTTTGGAGTATTTAACGTGCAATCTTTGTCCCAAATGATTGTATTAGAATGCGACATACAAATTAGCATATTCTAGAACACACACAAAATCTAGTCTCCCACCCGTTAATTCATCTCTTTGAAAGGGTCAGCCTCAAATTTGGCAGTTTTTTTTTTATTTTGACAAACCAGGAATCAAAACAAGGACCCTCATCTCAATAAGCAAATGCATAACCAACTACGTTGACGATGAGCTAATTCATCCGGTAGCCTATGTTTATGTATGTTTATATAATGCAAGAATATGGTGTTTCAAATTGCACGTAACCGTTAGGGCTAAACGCATATATATTAATTAAGAAAATGTGGTAGGGAGTAATAAGGTAGAATATAAAGGAAATGTTCCAGCATTTACGTGGCGGGAGAATGAGAAACCATTTAAGGAAAACTACCAATAGTATACGCAGCCGGGATTCAAACCCTAACCTCCCCATCATCGGAAAGCCAGAACTAGATGAGTTTGACATTCACACCACACGGCGTGCCAACCTGTGTATGTAGATAATTAGTTGTTGCACAGTTATTGATTACGCATGTTGGTAAATTAATTAATATATTACCCTATTAAAAACCTGTTTAAAAAAACTCAGTTAAAGCTGATCAACCTTTTGAGGACAAAAACCACTTACGTAAACCTTTTGTTGGATGAAGTTCTGAAATTAGATATTTGCAGAGTTGTGGAACTGTCTCACGATATAAGGATCATGTGAGAAGTATGTGATCTGGGTCAATGAACTACAAAACTATTAAATATCCTTAGGGAAATAATATATGATTAATGAGAATGATAGTCACCTGGCTCGGTGCTCTAAGGCAGGGATGGCAAAACTATGGCCCACGGGATAAATAAATTAAATGTACTGCGTTTTAAATCAGGCTTTCATAAACGAACAAAACTTTTCTTTTTATAAACCATGGAAAAATCAACATTTCCAAAATTGGTAAATTATGTCCAAAAATATACAGCGGTGTTTGCATTCTCATATCCATGCGACCAATTTTTTCGACTATGAGACTTAGGAAAAGTGATTTTAGAAACCGACTTGTTAATGATAATCTCCATTTCCTCTCTTGAGAATCACTTCCTCTCAGTTTAACTGGATTATAGAAAAATCATGGAGGCTCATTCACAGATTCACCCCATCATATAAATCTTCTGTATGAGCTTTAAAACTAAATCACTAAGTTATTTATTACTGTTATACAATATCAATGTAATTAAGCCTATTCATGTCAATATATTATGTGTTTGTAATTTTTTTTAAATTAATCTTGAAGAAAATTTAAATAGTAAAAGAAGTCTTGGAACCACCATTTTTTTCAATTGGCCCCTCCTGTTAGTAAGTTTTCATGTTCATGACTAGACCGTCATACTCGCAATAGACAAGGACAGGCGATTACGGGGATATAGGTATTGGGACTGATATTTATTTTACTGAGTGCTTTTACAATCTCCCTCTTGCACAAATTTGAGTACACTTCCTCTAAATTCAACCGTCCTCATCTTTAACACATTTGTGCAATAAGTGCATATGTGTATAACCTGAGAGGGTTGCGAGATGCAGTGACAAAATAAATGGTACGGTGCGCGTGTACCATGCAAACTTCCTCTTTTATTTTAATATATATGGGTGACCTGGCGGTCTAGGGGTAAGGTGTCAGACTTCTATGCTAGCGGCCGGGGTTCAATCCTCGGTCGTGGCACAGATTTATCTGATTACCAAACCCTTCCTTCACCTCTGACAAGACATCTTGTGAATGTGGGAAATGCCAGGCCTCCACCGTGGTTCGGATTCCACGTTAAACTGTAGGTCCTCCATTTCATCTCACAATCACCCTATCATTACACATTAGCGTAAGTGCGTATAACCCGAACGGGTAGTAAGACGTGGTGCTAATAATAATAATAATAATAATAATAATAATAATAATATTTTAATATAGATAAATTCACTATAAGCTCGTAAGGTTTGTGAAGAGAAATAATATACTTTGTTACCCTCTTTGGTGGCCGCGGGGTCTAACGCGTCACTCGCAGACTAGACTACCGATGACGGGGAGACTAAGGTTCAAATCTCAATCGGGTGTACTGAGTTGGTTTTTTCCCTAAATGATTTTCCACTCTCCCTCAACGGAAATATGGGTACACTTCCTCCAAATATAACCTTCCCTACCCCTAAAGCCATTTGCTTGGTTAGTAAAGCGTACAGCCCGAACGGGTAGTAAGACGTGGTACTAAAATAAATAAAGATGTGTATATAAATTGTTCTAGGAGCACTCCGCCCTCGGTGGCGTGGTTGGCTAACGCGCTTGTTGTGTTGAGCTCAACTGCTGAGGAAGGGGAGATCGAGGTTCGAATCTCGGTCGGGTGAACTGGGGGCGGTTTTTCCTAAATGGTTTTCCACTCTCCATCCACGCAAATGCGGGTTCACTTCCTCTAATTCAACCTTCCCAATTCCTAATCCATAAGCGTAATTAGTACTTAAAGCGTATAACCCGAACGGGTAGTAAGACGCGGTGGTAAATATTATTATTTTATATATATATATATATATATTGATAATCTCTATCAAAATTAATATTTGTAGCATGACTTGTCGAATGAATGCGTGAAATTAGATCCAGAGTAACTTTTCTAGCTCTCAGATAATATAAAACCTGGACTGTAAATGAGGTTATTAGCACCTTGGACCACATTTATAGAGGGTTTAGAATCACTTGTGTCGTGTATGTTTTCGCACCAGGGGACGTCTAAAAGTATGACCCAGCTGGTATTTGAACCAAGGTATTTTAGAAGGGACGTTGCGTGTTGAAGCTTAGAGTCTTAACGTATTGATCACGAACAGAACCAACTAGTAGAATATTTATATTAGTTGTGTAGCAAAATAAACTTGCCAATTGGTGTAGTGATTTCCATTTATTTAGTATTCTAAATCCACTTAAGTTCAGACCCATTGTCCGGGACTCTCCGAAACACCAGGAACACTTGTAAAAACTTTGAATTGGCAACACTGTCTTTAATAAATGTCTAATTCAACTCCTACTGACTTAAGCTAGTTGAACAATTACATTATTATTAGCCCCGCGTCTTACTACCCGTTTGGGTTATACGCACTTACGCTAATGTGTAATGGTAGGGTGATTGTGAGGTGAAATGGAGGACCTACAGTTTAACGTGGAATCCGAACCACGGTGGAGGCCTGGCATTCCCCAAATTCACAAGATGTCTTGTCAGAGGTGAAGGAAGGGTTTGGTAATCAGATAAATCTGTGCCAGGACCGAGGATTGAACCCGGGTCGCCAGCACAGAAGTCTGACACCTTACCCCTAGACCATCTGGTCACCTTGAACAATTAAAACACTTTAATTTGGATACCTAGGTATTAAATATGTGACTTTAAGAATTCAAACCTGGCAGGTAATAAGATCAAGACACACATTGTGAATTTTAAGACTGACGTCATAAATTCAGAATTGTGGAAAAGTTGAATAAAAGGTGTTTAATGACTAGCCAAACAGGAAGAAGTACTCTCCTAGAGCTAGAAGATTAAAAGTCGTTAGCCATCTTACGGTGTAGCTATTATATGCACAATAGAACAATATTATGCAATTAAAATGATTGCTGAAGACGTTCTATCAATTTATTAGATTACTAACATATAATCGAACTATTATTAGTTAATAATTTAACTTAATGCTCTACAATTAATTTTTATTAGCTAAGATTTATGTTTTGTAGAGTTATAGAAGTTTATTTGGTAAATGCCAACAAGCTTATCAACGTTAAAAACTGTATGTATCTTAGTTAATTTATTTTAATTATGCAAACTGTTCCGGGACCGTTTGATTAATATAATCAAGGTAATCAAGAAATGCCCCGTTCAGCTTGAACTTCTTGTTATTCGTATACTGATAGATTTATTCTCCAGGATAGATTATAAATAGAGACTTTAGTTTCCAAAGGGAGAAATTATATGAACTGAAGTAAAAAATAAATGATATGACACATTCGCACTAAATTTCTCATATAGTTTATTATAACTTCGCAGAAAATGTTCATAAACAGGTTTTTAGTATACTACCCGTAAATAATCTTCACTCTAAAAAAACAATCACATCATCCTGTTAACCAACATAAACTTTTTATTTATAAGCAGTAAACTAAATGGTTAAACATTTTTTCTAGCAAATTTCAAATTTTCAAAAATAAATTATTTTCAGACCATCTTAAAACTATTTACAATTTTTAAAATTAAAACGTATTCTTATTTATCGTTTTGAGCTCCATCTTAAAGTTCAATTTCGAAGAATTTCATATTGTTTCAATTTGTGAAACTAAACTACCCTTAAATTAGCTTATTTAAAATATATAAATACACATCATTCATTATCATTTAAAATAGTCTAAAAATATCAATTTTAAACAAAATCAGTATAAATATTTTCAAAACTATTAAAAATTTACAAAAATCAGTCTTAAGTAATGTACTACCCAAAAAACAAAGTATACGGTGTTATTTGGGGTTTTGACCGCTCCCTGGATATAAATTTTAAACAAAATCATTAGAGCCATTTTAAAAATGTTTTCATTTTTTTTAATCACTCACCAGCAAACCACTTTAAAATTAATTTTACCCAGAAATCAAGTGTAAAGTGTCTGTCATATCACACATTAATGTTTAGTCAGAAATGATCCATGTGAAAGTGCTCGTGTAAACTTACCATTGCTAACCGACTGTTTCACGGAGTTAATTGGCTTGGGATGCACGATCTTAAACGAGAATAGTACATTTGAAGTAACAACTGAGGAGAATTAAACCACCCACGCCAGCGGATTTATGGTCTAGGGCATCAAAAGCACATGGCTTATTTTGGTAAGGACGTAAGGGATGGACCGGCTCTGTGGAATAGTAGCCAAGAGTTCCTGGCTACAAATACAGAGGTCCGGGGTTCGATCCCTGGCGCTTCCAGATTGTCTGTGAAGTGTTGAGTCTGGAACGGGGCTAAACTTAAGCTTGTGAAAACAAATTAGAAACTACTTGAATGAAAATGCAGCGTCTCCGATCTAGAAAACTGAGATTAATGGCTGGCGGATTCGTTATACTGACCACATTACGCCCTCTATTCTCAGAAGTTATCACTATCTTCGCCAACAGATGGCGGAATACTTTCTACATGTGATTTATCACTGTGGTTTTCCTATTATATTTCCCATACTCCCATACTAATGCGGGTACACTTTCTTTAAACTACCCTCATCGTGTCTATCCCTTAGTTTAAACCATTACTGAAACGTGTGTTAAACGCTCTAATAAAAAAAGCTATATTTTCNTGTTGGTTATAAAAACTGACTGACCTTAAGGTGGAATGGAAGAGGATACCAGGAAAAGCCGGTGTTTTTGCAGTATTTATGGCAACACTTTTATTTTACCAAAATAAATAAAATATCGCACCAGTAGGCTACAAACATAGAATTTAATTTTCTTCACATGGTGATATCAGCAGTCCTTGAATATCTGTCAAGGGTGTCCTGGAATTTAATGACAGCTTTTTATCTTAATTTAAAAAGATTATCTTCTAATGCCGGCATACTCATGACAGAAATTCAACAACCGTTGATGTCAACATGTGAAGAAAATTAAACTCTGTGTTTCTACTGAAGCAACATTATATTTGTTTTTTGTAAAAAAAATGTTTGGCCATAGCTTACGGGGAATATTAGCCAGTACTAATGTATTATCGATTAGGGTACGCCCGAATGTACTAATTGTACATCCTTTCTATGTCAGTTTTATGTCCCGATGAGATGAGGTGATGACGGCAGTAAATGTGATGTGGTGGATCTAATCAAGATATTAACCTAACCTAATCCTAAATACCCAAACCCTGGTCACCATGAGAACTATTTCTCTTTTGAGAAAAATACTCCCGTGCCAGCTTTAAATCGAACCCGGGACATCTATATCAGCCACCTGGGGAGGGGGTTGGTTATTCAAGGTGAATATTTAGCAAGATGAAAGAGTTTATTACCCGCCTCGGTGGCGTAGTTGGCTAACGCGCTTGTCGTGTTGAGCCCGACTGTTGAGAACGGGGAGATCGAGGTTCGAATCTCGGTCGGGTGAACTGGGGGTGGTTTTTCCTAAATGGTTTTCCACTTTCTCTCCACGCAAATGCGGGTTCACTTCCTCTAATTCAACCTTCCCAATTCATAATCCATTAGGGTAGTTAGTATTTAAAGCGTATAACCCAAACGGGTAGTAAGACGCGGTGCTAAATATTATATTATTAGAAAGAGTTTATTCACTTAAGGATTCTCATTGCATGCAGATTAACAATTCTAGTTTCAGTTTGTAAAACGAATGTTTGATCTACTCATTTGTATTCTTTCCGATTTATTGATTATATTTATTTGGGTTTTTTAGTTTTAAAAAATTTAACTCATTTTCTAGTATTTTTAATGTCACTATACAAGGTAGTTTTTTGATCAATTTTTATGGTCGTCAAAATTGTGGCCTTGCTTATAAGCTGCGCTATAGTACATCCAAATAAGGTAAAAAGACACCTTCCAGGGTAAACGAAGGGTGCTTATCAGCAATCGTGACTCCGGCGATAATTGTCCCTGAGAGTTGATCACAGTCACTACATCTTATTGGAGGAGAACGTGTCCCAGTTTCGCGTGTTTGTTTTGGAATTCTTCCAATAACATGATTTCAATAATGATCTCTTATGCCACCACTTGAGACTCTGATGGAGACTATAAAAAGGTTTTGAACAACTTTAACCAATATTTGTTCAGTATTTTTAGTCATAGTTTCCTTTCACGTTCTTAAGGCGGTCAGCGAGAAAGTATCGATCGCTGTCAATACGTACGGTTTAAAGTGCAATGGTCTGTGACGTTTTCTAGGACTACTAATATAATCTGTCTAAGCTTATACTCTTGTTCACCCTTCACCTACAGCAACCCTTAGTCATGTCAATAAGTAAGATGGGAGAGAAAGCTAAGAAATGTATTATTTCAAAGTAAAGAGGAAAACTCGCTGCTAGCTTTCAAACGCACTTAAGTTTTCTGTTGTGAGCCTATCAAAAAAGTATTGTATTTGTTAGAGGAAGGTTATATATATAGAACCCTTTTTAATCAAACCTAGTCTCATAGCACCACAAATATGTTTAAACCGTAGTTAAAAATGAGCTAATGTCACAGTTTCATACAATTTTTCTGTTAATAAAACTCAAACTATAGGATTGTTAAGAAAAAAGAGCCCTGTTGGAGTGTTTTGACTTTTTTGCCTTCTTTTAAAGAAATTGATTTGATTGTTTCCAACAACAACAACTTGTGTATTGTATTGCTTATTGAGAGTCACCTTACTAAGAAAATCTACGAAACATCATTAGGAAACTAGTAACTGTTAAATTCATCTACACAATCTTTGAATTGCCGGTGTGTTTTTTGCATTTGAATGAATATATTTGACAATTTATAGAACTACATGAGTAACGTGCTCAAATTTAAGATACTTGGTTGCTAAATGTTCCCTATTAGTAATAAAATACACAGGGAGGAAATCAGGGTATGATTCATCAGTCACTAAAAGTCCCATGAGTCCTTTCGTTTTGCCTCTCATAGCTGGAGCACCATCATTTGCAATACTGACAAACTTTCCACTCGGGATGGAAGCTTTTTTAAGTGCGTCATCGAGATTTTCTTTCACATCCAGGTTGTGTGATACAAAGCGGACAAATATAGCTACTTGTGGTTTTTCCTAAATAGCTGTAGATTCATCCAAAGTCATATTAAATGTAGCACTATACATAAAATTATCTCTTAGGTTATTTATATCATCAACACTGATCGCAGAAATTCGACTTTCAATTGTATGCCTGGAGATTGTCTGTCATTTTGTGCAATTTTTTACTATCCTGATCTAAAACTTAAGCTACTTGTTCAATATTTTTCTCGACAAATTCTCCTTCCGTGTATGGACGCTTTGACCGTTCAATATTAAATGCTAAAATGAGCCCAGCCTCACTTGTTAAAGTTTCTTCCTTAGTAAACATGGGCATCAAATTACTCTGACAATGAAGTTTTTCTTTTAAAAATAAAATTTTAGTCCGCCTTTAAACGGAACCAACACAACATTCTTTGCTGAAAGTACTGTGATGCGTGTCATAATGGCGCTTAAGATTACTGGTCTTGAACTGTGCCAGTGTTATTTTACTAAGTCACACACTGGATTACCGTGTATGCATGTCTTAAAGTCTCTATTCTGGTCTTACAATTTATGTTTTTAGATGACATAACTTAACTTGTAATAAACAAACGTTCTCAAACAAAATGTCAACTGTACTCATAATCTACAACAGGCTAACTGGCTGAAAGTGGGCTAGGACCTTAAATATGAGTACAGTAGCCCCATGGCTTGTTTGGTGCTGACTGACAGCTCACAGCTGACAGCTGATGGCTTTGAAAAGCTACCAGACCAAATTATGTATCCCTACGCCAAACCATATGATCTACAAAAACATGTTTTTAGCAGCTGTCACTTTTGACAGTAAGAATTTAGGTATATACTTAAATTTTGCCTGTCAGAAGTCAGCTGTGAGCTGTCAGTCAGCACCAAAGAAGCCGTGGGGCTACTGTAGGAACACCGAACAACATCTACGTGTATCTGTAGTTGGTGGTGCGGACTGATATAGAACAGTGGTGCGGCTATTCATTATCTTACCTCGATTATTGTGGCTCTCAAAGACCATGAAGTTGGCCACCCCTGTACTATATATAAAATAATTTACATTAACAACTATTATGCAAAAAGTATACCATAGCGATTTTGACCTCTATAATGATTTTAAATCATTGAATCACTATTTATAGCTTATAATATATATTAATGCCGCGTCTTACTACCTTTTCAGGCTTATGTACTAATTACGCTAATGATTTTAGGAACCAAGAAGATTATATTCAGAGGAACTTTACCCGTATTTGCGTGGAGGAAGAGTGGAAAACCAGTTTGAAAAAACCACCTTCATAATACCCGACCGAGACTCAAACCTCTAGCTCTACGTCATCAGCAGTCCAGTATTCTGCAAGAGTAGCGCGTTAGAATGGCTTTAAGAAACGCGCTACCGACTGAATCGATGTGTTGGATCGCTTAGAATGGTAGCTACCCACCTCGATGGTCTGTGGCGTTACTCTCGTAACATACTAGACTGCCGATGATGGAAAGATCGGGCTTTAAATCCCGATCGGGTGTACTGAGGAGTGGTTTTTCCTAATCGATTCTCCCTTCTTCCTCCTCCACGCAAATACGGGTACACTGCTTATAAATGAAATCTTACTTCTCACTAACATACAGACGTAACTATTACATACTTGTACAATCCGAGTGGGTGGTGAAACGTCATCATAATTATCAACTGTTTCCAGCCTGTAGCCGGGTCAGTTTAGTAAAATGCCTCCATCTTTCTCTATCCTTTCACCATTCCTCCTCCTCTAATTGTCTGCAGTCTTCTCCTCTCACTAGCACACTTTCTGTTTTCTGCTCCTTCCATCTCTTTCTTGGCCTCCCTTGCGGTATTTTTCTCACATATTACAGTTCCATAATTTTCTTTGGCATCCTCTCTTTCATCCTCATTACATACCCATACCATAAAAAAGAGTACATATTTTTTTCCCCAGAAAGTCCTAGGTGAGAACTGGTTACCGCGAGTTGTTTGACGAGCGCCGTCGCTTCCTGAATGTCGAGTTATTCCCCGGGCCCCTGCTCTGTATCGTTAGTCACGCGTGTTGTGTGTCACACATGTCGTCCCATGATCGAGAGGCTCTTGCCCTCTTTTTGGGTTTCTTTTAAGGGAGTTCCCCGGAACCTCGCTTATTGAGAACCATAATGACGTCCTATTTATCCGGGAGAGCGCGGAAAACTACTTTCCTCGTTGAAGCAGCGGTTTATGCTTTATAGAAACCAAAACCTTCATGGCGAGTTCTTTAAACACATAATTTAAGTAAGGCATCAATTAACTCTTCATTTTTATTAACACTACGTTATAAAATTTAGGAATGCTCATTATTTGAGTTATGAACTGGACCACAACGTGCGCCAGTGAGCGCGTGGACTAAATGGCACGTTCATCTGATCTGGCCTGGTTTTCCGGTAACGTACAATTCAGGGCTCAAATCTAAGCTGTGTGTGCTGTGAAAGACTTTCCTTACTGGCTTACCTCTCTACCTCCGTGCGAATGTGGGTACCTTTCATCTATATTCTACCTTCTCAGCCATTACCTCCGTAGTGTGAGTATGCGAATACCCATACGAGTAGTAAGATGCATTACAAAAATAGCTACATCATGCAAGATGAATGTGAACATTGCCTTGCATGGGTTTTATCTACGCCAATATTTAAGTACACACACATTACTTTTGTGTTTAATAAAGACCTGGTGACCTGGCGGTCTAGGAGTAAGGTGTCAGACTTCTGTGCTGGCGGCCGGGGTTCAATCCTTGGTCCCGGCACAGATTTATCTGATTACCAAACCCTTCCTTTACCTCTGACAAGACGTGTATTAATCACAACTTGTGAATGTGGGGAATTCCAGGCCTCCACCGTGGTTCGGATCCCACGTTAAACTGTAGGTCTTCCATTTCATCTCACAATCACCCTACCATTACACATTAGCGTTAGTGCGTATACCCCGAATGGGTAGTAAGATGCGGTGATAATAATTAATAATAATAATAAAGACCTGATAGAGATATAACGACCATTAATTTGATTACAAACTATAGAGAATTAATCTTGTTTTTTGTACTATCATAATATTGGCATACTGTCTTCTTTTTATTATTACTATCATTAGTAATAGTAGTAGTAGTACCTTCAACATCAAGGATATCAGTACATTATTATAAACTGCACCCGCATTAGTTTGTGGAAGGGGTGATAAAATATGTGCCGGTTGAAGCCGACACTTAAATTGACTTTGTGTGAAACTGAAGGGAGATATTTGTTTGGGTTCTATCTCCCTCTTGCCGCTGGAGTGAGGGTGAACAGCGACACCTATGTCAAGTCCAGTAAATTGGTTGAGCAGTCATTCGTGTGATGGACCTCACAGTGTTACCATGGGAGCTCTCGGCCCACGGCGCGATTCGGTATGTTAGTGTTCTTAACAACGACTGTTCTGTGAGTTAATAAATGAACACTGTAATTGTGAATAATTGTTTGTTCTTTAACCAACCGTCGATAAATAGTGATTGTATAAAATTATTATTATTATTATTATCACCGCGTCTTACTACCCGTTCTGGTTATACGCACTTACGCTAATGTGTAATGGTAGGGTGATTGTGAGATGAAATGGAGGACCTACAGTTTAACGTGGAATCCGAACCACGGTAGAGGCCTGGCATTCCCCACATCCACAAGATGTCTTGTCAGAGGTGAAGGAAGTGTTCGGTAATCAGATAAATCAGTGATGGGACCGAGGATTGAACCCCGGCCGGATTGTATAAAAGATCCGTGATAGTGGCACGAGGTGGCGCAGATCATAGTGATAAATCACTAGTTGGGAAATAACCCCCCAGAGTACTCGGCAGGGATATGAAATGAAACGTGCAGGTGTTGATATTGTTATATAATACCGCCTGATAGACAGTATAAGCATATTTAGAACTTGCAGACTCCGCTCACAACAGGTAGTGTTCGGCTCTTTAAGAGATCAGTGATATTCAGGACAATTTTCACGAACGAATTGTAGACCCTTTATTAACGAATATAAGCATAGATTTAGTTGTCATGTATAGCTATGACCTATCGGCAGGGCCGGACTTAAAGCTGTGGGGGCCCCGAGGCGATAAATAATTAGAGTCCCCAACATTTTTCTTTTCATCATTTCGACATCATTTTTTCTTTACAAATTAACTGTTAAAATCCCAATGTTAAAGATATTATTTAAATAAGGAAATATTATCATCACAATAAATTATATTTGTTTAAAACAAATTATAAATTTCTTTCTTGCCAAATTCTAAGTAAAATGTACAAAGAAAAAAATACCAGAATGTCGTACTTGAATTATATCCACACCACGGTCGTAGACACAGGTTAGGAAATTCTAGTGGTGCTGATGGACGACTCAATAATTCCATGTGAACCTACTAGATTCACTGAAAAGGAAATTTCCTGCTTTTATTAAATGCATAAAATAAAGTTGTGCACATTATTTGTTTTTAAGAATATGGATATATTTGATTAAATCAAAAATATATTTATTTAAAACCAAATAAAATGTAATTGCATTATTTTTGTATAGACATTGTTATGTTGAAAATAAGTAACATAATTAATCTTGAGCAAAGTTGCGTCTTTGGTTTTGTATAGAGGCACTTTTTTCATTAGAAATTAAAATTATGGTAGAAAAATAGATAAATTGTACAGTATTGTGAGGAAAACAATAATTATTTCAGAAGAAGTCAGCTCAGATTATTCAAACAAATTTATATTTTTTCCTTTATTATAATTATATATTTTTTTTATTATTATTATTATTATTATATTTCATTATTATTATTATTATTATTAATAATAATGAAGGAAATTGAAATTATTAAAACTAAACGTCGGCTATCATGTGAATTGTAATTGACTATCTTTGTGCAAAATATGAAGTATATATTTCAATTATTATTTCTACAAAACAGTAAAAATGTGTTATTAAAGTAGGATTAATTAATAAAACATTTCAAAATTTTCTGATAATTTTTAAAAAAATATTGTCTCACCCTGACCAGTGATAAAAAAAACATTAAGGAAATTGAATTTGGACCCCTATACCTCCACCACCCTCGTAATAAAACGCAAGAAATTACTGAGCCCCTCGACCCCCCACTACCAAAAAAGCTCTTACGTAAGGATTGTCCCTTAGATATTCGCACCCATCACCCAGTGTGACCCAACGGCCAGGGTGCTTCTAGTCTCATTCTTCTTCTATGCTCTTTACGTTGTGGCCCCTTCCCCCACAACTTTATCCCCTCACCACTTCAATGGAAACAATTATATAACCCCCTGCAAGATCGTTCTGATTGGCTAAGAACAATGCATGGGAAGTGGTGAACGGGGTCGTCCCATCGTTGCTATTGGTCCGACGCCTCGGTATCGATTGCCTCAGAGTCATGACGTAACAATCTGGTAAGAGTAGCCGTCTGACCAAGAACTCTTCTGTCGTCTGCGAGCAACCGGAGTGGAAAGTCCACATGCAACACTCGTCACTAGCTCTAGTGAAGCTTCAACTTTGGGGGTCATAAGCACGTGGGCTGCTACGCAACGAATACCGCTCTTCACTTGTTTGTTAGCGCGCACAATTCGACTCTTGAAGATATTTAGCCAAGTAATTCCCTCGATACACTTCAGTCAGGGAGAGTATATGCACCGGTACTTGTCTTCAACAATCACGTCTCAGTAGCCAATAAGAATCTCATATAGATTCAATCATATCGTTTTAACGACTCGTATTTATAACCGAAGATGAATGGAAACGCGATCGAGGAGGTAAGCGCCCTGAACGGCGGGGCCTCACCGACGACAGGCAAGAAGATTCCTCCTAGATTGAGGGCCGTGTCTTGGACGGAAGACGTCGACGACGAATTGGAAATCCCCGGCACCCCACGAACCCCACGCACATCTACCACTCCAGGTAAACTGAGCGACATCTATGATTGAATGTTTACGGGAAACTGTTATATTGACGTTGATAAGCCTCTAATTTAATAACAATTTACCACTCTTGATTTAGAGTCGACAACACTGTTGTTTAATGTCTGACGAGGATCTTTTTGTTTTATTTATCTAACGAGTCACCTCTAGACTTATAGTCCTACTATAGTAAGAAATAATGTCACTCACGTCTGTCAAAATAGATCGATGATTTAGAAAGAAAGAAAGTAATTGTTTGTTTTTCATGCCAGGCTTTTTAAATTTAAGGGGGTCGCCTCTGTAAGCGAGAAATGGCTTCGTAAACGTTCACCTCTAACGCAAGATTTAAATTAGACGATGCGTAATTTTAAAATGTTTCACGCCAAAGGAAACAACCCTATAGTTTGAGTTTCATTAATAGAAAAAAAAATGTGTGAAAATGTGACATAGCTCATTTTCCACGCCTTTTTGAGTATATTTGCGGAGCTGTGAGACCAGACTTGATGAAAAAGAACTTTAGATTTAACATTCCTGTAATAAATACAGTAATTTTTTGACAGACACACAACAGAAAGTTTAAAGATATTTGAGAAATAGCAGTAAGCCTTTCCTCTTTACGGTGAGATGAGAAATGTATTAGCTTTCTTTACCCTCTTTCTTATGGACATGACAAAGGGTGGTTGTCAGTGAAGAGCGAAAGAAAGTACAAGATTAGCCAGAATAAAGAAGTAGTTCGAGAAAACGAGACATACCACTGTATTTTAAACCATGTGGCCTGACAACGATTGATATTTTCTCGTTGACCGAGGTGGCCGCCTTAAAAGGAATATTAGGTGTCTCTTGATGTTAGTACGTAGGTTTTTATCATCTTTTACTGTACTTTTTTTTTAGCACGGAGGAGGAGGAAGGGGATATTTAGATGAAACGTGGGGGAGAGTAGTAAACCTTTAGGAAGAAACACCATCAATACACTTTGACGAGATTCGAACCCTGACTCTACTATCACCGGAAAACCAGGCTTGAAACCTTCTAAAAATGATGAGCAACGAGGTGTGGGGGTGGGGGATGGGGGCATGAGAGGAGGGAGGTATAATGATTTATTTTAAACACTTTTACTAAAATGAGTGCAAAATTTATATAAATTACGTAATTTGTTATTTATACATGTGGCCACACTCAGGGTGTTCATATGAGTATAGAGCTATTTCGAACTTTTCCTTTAATCACCATTTGTGCTCCCTAGATTTACAAACTTTTTTTTCTAAAATAGACATTGTTGGGAAACACATTTAATATGTTCAGTGTCAAGTATTAAAAATATGTGTCAAGAACTTAAACGGTTTCTTTTAAAAAGTAATATATATATATATATATATATA
>CABFOW010005594.1:0-40781 GCA_902141385.1 Timema californicum
ATACAGGAAATAAAATAATAAGAGGTTCTTACATAAGGTAACTTTATAGTATTGAAGACCTATGTTAATGATAAATATAGAAGAGGTAGTCAATATATATATATATATATATAATTTTTTTTTCAGTGACATAGTTTTTACGGTCGCTACTCCCTATTTAAATACATGGGACAAGGAGGTTTGAATTAAAATGAGTGCACCACAATTTCTTTGTACATAAGATAAAAAAAAAACCAAAACTACTCTAGGTTGGTTGGGTGTTAATAAAAATTGGAAATGTCTTTAAAAAATTTAATGAGTTAGAAAAAGGTGGCCAAAGTTGGCTAAAAATTGCAATATTTAAAATTTTATTTCGATTAAATAGAATTTTCGTACTGTATGCCTACTTTGATTTACAAATAGGCTTTACGACTAGACGCTGGAGCGGCTTAAACATAAGGTTATTTCCCTCATTTCCCTATGTAAGACCTTATATCTCGAAAACAAGGAAGCGAAGGGTTACCAATAATCATATGGGGTGAAAGAGAACTCTTTTATGAATAAAACCCACTATTTGTGGACGTGGCAAAAATTCTGGACTAGACGCTGGAGCGCCTTTAGCTTAAGGACTGCCCTTAAAACGTGGTTATTTTAGATGATAATTTCATTCATCTCATTATTTAAAGCCTTAAATCATGATAACAAGGATGACACGGCCTAATAAAAACTAGATGGTGTGAAAAAGAATTTATTTATTTATAAAAGTCACCATTTGTTTACTTGACAACAATTATGGACTAGACGCTGGGGTGCCTTAAAAATAAAGATCCTCGAGTGCCTTAAATAAAAGGCCCGTAACTAAAATGTTGCTATTTTAGATGATAAATACTTTTTTTTAAAGTCGCATATTTTATCGTAATTAAATAATTTAGTAACAGAGCTTTCTTTGGATCATTCCTTGAACTAATCAAACAATTTAATTGACATCGCATTCTTCTGATCATTCTTTGAACTAACAAAAAAAATTTAGTTACTTAGACCTTATGCTGCAACTCTGCGCAACACCCTAAAATAACCAGATTAAACGCAATTAAACGGTTATGTTGATGTCGAATAATTCGGCCCGTTAAGTTCGGCTCGTTTAATAAAAAATATTTTTTTCTAGTATGGGAGATTCTCAATTATTTTCTCGATCAGAAATTATAAATTTAATTGTTCGTTTAGCATTTGTATCAGGTGCTACATATTTTGGTGTAAAATGGATGATAAATCAAATAGACCCTACAAGTAAACAGAAACGTAAAGCAAAGAAAAGGGTGAGTTAGGTTATAGTTTCTGTCCATTTGAAGTGCACAGCATTTGATTTATTTTCCACTATTATGACCAGTGTCAAAGAGACACCACTATTTATTATATACTTGTGTTAATACCAACGGGGCACTGAAATTTCGATTCCCTAGTGGTATAGAGTGATAAAGTAATTGGGTAGGTAAGTATTGCTATGTAAACTACCCACCCACCGAGGGGTCTTGTATCAAGTAGAGAAAAATGTTGTACCTTTAAAGAAAATATTTGTTTACAAAAAAGTCTTATAAACATTGCTAGGGTATTTATTCCATAAATCACACACACACACACACACTAAATATTTAGATTGGTTGGTTACATATTCATTTAAAATGTGTGCATTAGAATAACCCTACATGACGACTTTGCATGGTAATAACTATTCCTTAAACATATTAATTTTGGCTATCCAAAATTTAAGGCCTATTTTAATTGAATTTTCATAGACTTTAAAAATTAGGTTGCCTAGGTCTATTTGATTCATTGACCCATGTAAAAGATTATTGCTATCTAATTATCCGAGTATTTAAATTTAAATTGGCAAAACTTTTTCTGTCAAAATGCATGTTGCTAATTTCAGAGAATCCCTTCCTTTGGAATGTGGTTTTTTACATAGAGCTGTAACATGCTGTAGGGTACAGTAGTTGGTTGTATCCATATTTATTCCTGTAAACCATCTCTTTATTGTTTTTAAACAAAAGTTCTTCATTCCTTTCAACTATCGCCACATTGTCAGCCAGGAAAGTTTCATTATTTGAATGTAAGTAATTGATCTTACTGTGACGCTGTTTTCTTTCAAGGACCTAAATTCATATTGAAGTGAAAGTTAAATAGTACTAAGGGGATAAGGTATCTTCTTGTTTGATACCATTATCCATTTAAAATGTACCTATCAGTTAAGTTCTATTTCCCACCCACATTAGGTACCCCATGCTTCCTTCCAGCACAATTGTCACCTTATTGAGGATTAGTAAATCAATTAAAAGACTGAGGAATTTTCCCCTTTTGATGGATGATGCTTGATTGATATCCATTTTATTATCATGTTTCTGCAGGATTTGTTTTACCCTGACAATCTGATCCAATGTTATCCAATGTTCGCCAATTACCTCATCTGCACAATGTCAGTTCGGAAAGGATTATATTTGACAGCACTTTGTAAGCAGTTGGAATAAATTAAACACACGCTTTTAATTTTTTATCGCCACATATGGGTACCTGTTAGGCTATATACAGCCTTTAATTAAATTTCATTCTTAGGGTTCCTACGCGTTATGGAAAACCAGAAATTTTAAAATATCTCTTCCAGGCCTGGAAATG
The DNA here is from genome assembly GCA_902141385.1 of Timema californicum. Classification (NCBI taxonomy): domain Eukaryota; kingdom Metazoa; phylum Arthropoda; class Insecta; order Phasmatodea; family Timematidae; genus Timema; species Timema californicum. The sequence continues at coordinate 2,647 of CABFOW010005594.1, forward strand.
TTATGGAATTTCTCATTTTTCCATATCTTCTCCTGGAATTCCTTAGGTTGTCATGGAAATTCCTTTGTCCCCCACAGGTCAATAAATCAGAAGGAATCAGGAGTAAGTCATTAAATGAAATTTCCAAGATATACGAGGAGATTCGTAAGGTGTCTGAATCCCTTTAACCCCATTAATTTTTTTATCAAGCTTCTGTATCGCTCATTAATATAAAACTAGGTTGTATTATTGTCATTTAAAAAAATCTTATTCTTGTTTTGTAATTTACATAACATAAACTATAATGCACAATATGAACAGTGAGTGAAGGGGTATTTAGTGTTCACTTTCTAAACCAACTGATTAATCTGCAAAAGACTTATAAATTAACTTAATTCTAGAAGACACAACATCCAGGCCCCAGCCGTTAATTGATCACTGTGAAAGGGGAAACCCACATTTCACCATTGATAATTTGCAAGTGAGTTTATGTAATGTTTTAATTATTGGAATAACTTGTTGTGTCATGGAATACATTAAATAGTAATAATAAACAGCATGGAAAGGTGCAGGTGTATTGAAGTTGGGAGCTAGCTTTAAATAAAAGAAAATATGTAATAATATGTATTTTGCCACAAGTACTTTTTGTTTGTCCTGGAGGAGGTGTAGAAAATCCTTGAAAAGTTCTTGAAATGCTTTGGAAAAAATGTCATGATTTTGTGTAGGAACCCTGATTCTGTTTTGTCTCCCTTTCTCCAAATTGACACAGCAACAATATTGACTGCGTATAACCCGAATGGGTAGTAAGACGTGGGGCTAATAATAATAATAATAATAATAAACAATATTGACTCTCGATATTGCAGGGGAATGGCTTCTATTCTCCAGTTTGAACAGAAAAGTTTGTGGAGTCATTCGAATACTGGCCTCCCACCTGCTTTTATTAATTCTGCTGAAATTGAATCAATACTGAGGTCTTTATAATTCATTAGTTTCCGTATGGTCGCCTCAACTTCATTGATAGTAAACTCTGGAAACTCGGTTTAGCTATATGTGTTACTGTTTCTTCCACATCTTCCCTATCGTGCACATTCAGTTAATTGTTGAAATATATTTTCCCTCCATTTAAATTACATTTTCCCTCCATCTTAAATATATATTAAATCCATCCATCTTAAATACATTTTACATCCATTTAAAATATACATTTTCCACCCATCTTAAATATAGTTTTCATCCATAATTATTAAATATACATTTTCCATAATTATTAAATATAGTTTTCATCCATAATTATTAAATATACATTTTCCATTCATCTTAAATATAGTTTTCATCCATAATTATTAAATATACATTTTCCAACAATTTTAAATACATTAAATTTACATCCATATAGAATACTGGTAGGCTACGTTATTGTCTGCAATTAAATTATCATTCTCTTCTTTAACCAAATTTGTTCTCACCTGAAATCCCTTTTTGTGCTCATTGATACCTAAATAGAAACTCTTCATTTTGTTATTCTATCCATTCCTTTAACTGTTTGTTGCATTTAATACTCTTGAGGTTTTTTTAAGCAAAACTATTTAATATAAAACTCTTGTTTTTGCAGTGATATTGTTATGGCCACTTATGTTAAACTTAACATTGTTTCAATTCACACAAAAATTAAGACCTTTAGATAAATATTAGAATTTATAGTATTTTCTTGTTCAACAGGCACAAGAACAACTGCGCCGCCTTGGGTTGAACGATATAAAAGAGGTAAGCTATGAACAGACCAAACATAAAACTACTGTAGCTGTTGTATGGTTAGTATTTTGCTTTATAAATTGAATTGGTTTATGACCTTGGTCTACATAGGGACTGATTTTCTTGGTGCTACATAATTGACACACACACAACCCAACCCCACCCTTCTAACTAATGTCTTGCAATAGAATTAAAATTCAACCAAGTATGTAATTGAATTAATCTACCTTCTTTATAGTTGTATTGTGTAAGATAATATAGGCCTATACCGTATCAACTTTAACCCTTTGTTTATCTTATATATTTAGCCTATTTAAAAAGGAGAGGATTCCTCAAATTTTTTAATCTGAGCTTATTTTAATGCCATTATGTTGCCTTTTGATGATTTAACCTAACATAATAAATTGTTATAGCTATTTAAATAACACAACTTCATTCAGAGGGGGAATAAAGCCATCGTCCCTAGTCAATCGAGGCATGCGAAAATACCTTTCCTGCTAAAATTAGTAGACCCTCTCACTCTCGGTCATAGGAATCCTCGTGTATTGATACACTCAGCCAATTCAGAAATCAAATATTAAATAACTAAAATAAAATTTATTATGGATTGACATAACTTTCAAACCTTAAATTATGTATTACTATGTTTATTACCAAACCAAGGTTTTATGCGTTAATAAATTTAAATTACCAATAATATATATGACAAGGCGGTACATTTCCAGTCGATAGGTTACCATTGATGACCAAACATTTAAGTCTGGCGGCAATAATTTGGTTTTCTAGAATGTTCTTCAAACACGCCCAAACTATATAGCTCAGATTCTGGTGTCTCAAACCAGCATGTGTAGTGCCTTTTAAAGTGTGTGCATGGCTTGCAGTTAGTTGTGCTGGGTGCGCATGGTGTGACGCGCTACTCTTGCAGTAGACTAGACTGAGGATGACAGGGATATGAAGGTTCAAATATCGGTCGGGTGAACTGAAGGTGATTTTCCGCTATACCTCTGTGCCAATGTGGGTACATTTCTTCTATACATAGCGTTCCTAATTCCTAAAACCATTTGTGTAATCAATACATAACTTGAACAGGTGCTTAAAAAATAAAAGTTCCAAATAAAATGTTCATAGTAAAATTTGCAATCAAAGAAAAATCTTGTATACTAATTTAAAAAGGGATATTTTTTTATATATCTAGTTATTCCAATAAAATAATATTAATATCAACTGTTATAGTATTCTGAAGTAATATATTATTATTTGGTATGTAAAACTTCTTAAATGTAGTCTGTAGTAGAATGACAGCTTGTTTTAATAAATGGTAGAGGATTAATTAATGGTCTAAATCGTCATTAACAATAGATCGGACTGCCGATGACTAGGGGTTTGAGGTTCACGTGTACTGAAAGTGTTTTTAATAAATGGTTTTAAATCATTTTGACCTTCCTCATTTGCATAATTAGTGTACAAATACACACACCTCAAACTGGTAGTGAGTTGTGGTGACAATTTTGTTTTTTTATAAATTATGTATTTTGCTTCTATAAAATTTTAGACCTTTCCAATTGACTGAGCAATAAACTTAGTTAATAACATACCACATGACTACATTATGCAGAGAACCATTTTAAACAAATATTTTGAAAATAGCAAGAAGGCAGCCCACAGAACTTACCTAGCTCCTAGACTAATAGGTAAAAATAAATATTACCATAAGAGAAAAGGAATACTGTACAAGAGTGATGTGCTAAACCTGGTTTGCATGATATGCATTGAACACAGAGAAGTCGCTTACTGGGAATTGTTTGAGAATTACTGCTCCAGGCTCTACTTTATAATATACAGCCTGACACCTTAGCTCGGTCAGTAGCACATCTGTCTATGTAACTCAGGGTTCTGGGTTTGATTTCACTTGTGGTTGGAATATTTATTATTGGTGAACTTGACGATTTCTCCTTTCACAGCTTGATGATTGTTTAAGAGTTCAGTTCAGTTTGTAATTTGTGTTGATATTATCAGTTATTACAGAAAATGTTCAAATACTACAGATTAAATAAAATATTGTGTATATAGTACTTAATTATTGTAAAACAATTATTCTTATCCAAGTTTTGCAGATAAATAATTTCTTCCGATTATATACATTAATGGGGATAGAGCTTGACCTGAATTTATTAGTTATTATTCAAAAGTTAATAAGATATAATAAATAGTTCACATTAATAAAAAGAGGTATATTTATATTACATTAGCCTATAAGAAACTTGATGACAAATAACCCAAAACACTTTAATTAAAATGAGTTTTCAATAAAACCTCAACGATAATTAAATTTGGTGTTAAAAAGTTTCAAAGCAAACCATGTGTGCCCCTACTCCCATCTGCAATGCATCATGGGTAAAGGACAGTGCTGGTCAAGTTTTATTTTGAACCTAAAACATGACAGAGAAGAAAGGATCACACATAATTACTACAACAAAAATATTATCAACAGCTCAAATTAATATAATATTTAAACTGGTGTAGTGTGGTGAAAAATTTAGGAAAATGTGATCATCATTCTTTCACAAATAAATTGTGGACATGTTTGGTCTGGTTTTGTTTTTTTTTTGCCTTATTTATAAATCAAATTATGAGAAAATTCAGCTTTAATTTTTCATATAGTTAAAAGTAAGAAGTTTTAAATGTTTCATTTATTTACAAAACAAATCTGTTAAGACGATTAAAACCTTTTTTTAAAAAGAACTAGGAATTTGAATATGATTAAAGCGTTTTAACCTTACCAAAACTAAAATGAGAGATCACAAATTATAATTTTTTGTACAGAAATGAATTACTTGACTAAACAACTGACAAATGAAATGACCATGTAGTAACTAAAGTAAAGTGTTCGAACATTTACTGGAGTTCAATCTAATGAACCTAATTATGAATCAAAACAGTATTTGATGCTTATAAAATCAGCACGGCTCACACAAAACATTGATTGGTTCTGTTTACTCAGCCATTGTCTGATAAGATGGAGTCTTGAATACAAACTACTATGAGAATATTTGCACGTATTTGTTTGTAAATATCCCTGCTCGTGTCTAGTTCACCACCAAAATATTGCCCCACAAAGGTCAAGAAAATGTTGGATTCCTCCACTTTTCTGCTCCTTTATCCTTATTTCATCCCCTGATCAATAATCGTACATATTTTTGAAGTTGCATTATATAAAAGTAATAAAAAGATTATTACAATACCCATAGTTCCTATGTAAAGTAGGTGTGATTGTATTAATAATAAATTATTACATGAATGGTATTGTTGACATAGCCTTTTATCCTAGCACTGAGAACTAATATGAACTAATTTTGTCTAAATAACTAAAGTCTCAAGAGTTGGCTTTGGGTTTATTGGTTTTAGATCAGAGGGTTGTGCTCGACACGGGTTTCGACCCCTGCTCAAAACAAGCTACGGTCCATCAGGGACGGTGTGTCGCGGTGGCCCTCTTCTATACAAAAGTCTAGAAGAGAGGTCATCGTGACAAGGCTCCGTGTCGGGCATACCTTTCTAAACCATGGATTTTTATTAACCGGGTATCCACATCCAGTGTGTGAGTTTTGCGATGCTCCTCTTAGTGTGTGTCACATTTTGGTAGAGTGTCGTAAATATACCCCTACCCGCCTGTCTCTTGATATTAAAGGTGACCTTTGTTTTTTATTATGCAACAATGTGGATGGAAGTTATTTGTTTATTTTGTATGCCAGGTGAATCTTTTGAATGCCATTTGACTCATACTTTTATAGTGAAAGCTATTTTCTTGTTTTCTCTTATTGAGAACTATTATAAAGATTTTAGTAAACTTTTACTCGTCTTATATGTATTTAGTGAATTCATCTTCTATCTGTAGTTTGGAAATATGTTAAAAGTTACTTTTCCCCCCTTGAGGTTCATTTTATTAAGTTTATAAAAATTTTCACCCGCCTCGGTGGCGTAGTTGGCTAACGCGCTAGTCGTGTTGAGCTCAACCGCTGAGGACGGGGAGATCGAAGTTCGAATCTCGGTCAGGTGCACTGGGTATGGTTTTTCTTAAATGGTTTTCCACTCCCCCTCCACGCAAATGTGGGTTCACTTCCTCCAATTCGACCCTCCCAATTCCTAATCCATTAGTGTAATTATTACTTAAAGTGTATAACCCGAACAGGTAGTAAGACGCGGTGCTAAATAATAATAATAAAAAATCTAATAATTTTCTTTTGTTAGTCAATGGGGATTAAAATATATTAATATAAGTGTTACTTTCTCACTTGGTATGTATTAAAAGTATAAAAATGTGTTTGTTTCTATGGAAAGTGAATACACTTACTAAAGGGATCAAGTTTAACACGAGGGAGAACAGAAAAAATGACAGTGTATACTTCAAATTTTCCCAAGAAAAACCATTTTTAACATGCCAAATTTAACATTGTTAGTTTAAATGAGGACCTTAATGTTATTGATCCTGTTGTTTCTGTATGCCTAGCCGCTGAATGAGTATGAACTGATCATCGCGGGACACTTAGTGGATCCCAGCGATATCCCCGTGTCATGGAGTGACATAGCAGGCCTCGATGACGTCATTCAGGAAATAAGGGAGACGGTTATACTGCCCATCCAGAAACGAGAGCTGTTTGCAGACTCTCAGCTGGCACAGCCTCCTAAAGGTCACACCGTCTTAAAACTTGACTAACAGAGGTGGGGGGGTCAGTTCAAACAAACCAAACATTGATGGATTATACTATTTTTTTAGGGGCTTTATTCAGCAATGATTGGTTTTATTCAATTTTGATTTCAACAAAACATCAGTTAGTATGCAAAATATAGGTTTACTATATTCATTGCAAAATATTATTTGGTCATATGGAATTAGTTGAATGGAAGGAGTTGATAAAATAAATAATTAGAAAACAAAAACAGTAATGATGGTCAGCAATCCAAGACTCTAATGAGTTAAGCAGTCAAAAGCTGAAGAAATATAAAACTTGTATAATAGTTTTTTTTTACTAAATAGTATATATGACCAGGAAGGACATGACATCCAGGTTCAGTCACATTATATCTAGACTAATAGCTAGGGGTGTGCGAAGGACACTTGTTAAATGTGGAGTGAAGTCGAAGCGAAACTTGAAACTTGCGAAGTAAAGTCGAAGTTGAAGCTACCTAGGATTTTTGTTGTTGTCACTTAATGCCACTTTTAATTTTTTAATTCAATTATTTTTCTAGATCTTGTCAGTAACAAGGGCCAGGAATATTTCCTTGTTTGTCACCTAAAGACAATATTAATAACTAAAGCACACAAGCTTACTGATAAGCTTAGTAACTTGTCAATCAAGTTTTATTCTGAAAATTGAAAAATGACACCTGGAGACGTGAATCGAACCCAGGTTCTTTGGTTTGATTTGGTTTTGATTCCCTTGTACAGGTGTCATTTTTCAATTTTCAGAATATGATATCAAGATGGAGTAGTCCTCACTAAAAAGCATAAATAATGGCTTTGGCTATTTGATTCTTGATTAAGTTTTAATTTTTACTTAAACTGATGAGTTTATAATATTATTTCGCAAACTTTACATATGCATGTCTTTTTATCTGCATTTCTTTGATAATAATTATAAATTAAATTCCATTTTCTTTTCCTACTTTTCATATCAGGCATTTTGAATATTAAAGAAAATGTGAAGAAGTTATGAATAATAATAATAATAATAATAATTACTACCCGTTTGGGTTATACGCTTTAAGTACTAATTACTCTAATGGATTAGGAATTGGGAGGGTTGAATTAGAGGAAGTGAACCCGCATTTGCGTTGAAGGAGAGTGGAAAACCATTTAGGAAACCCTCCCTCCAGTTCACCCGACCGAGATTTGAACCTCGATCTCCCCGTCCTCGGCAGTCGAGCTCAACACGACAAGCACGTTAGCCAACTACGCCACCGAGGCGGGTGTTATGAAGAACTTCTGTGTCAAAATGCACTTGTAAATTTTTCACAGTTAATTCCAAAGAGAGTAAATATTAAGGAGCAAACATTAGCCACGAGCTACGTTCATAGCGCAACTCAAGCGCTTTCTCTGATTCATACCAGTAACCATGGTGTTATTTATTATTAGGAATTTTTATATCCTTGGTCCCGGCAAAGATTTATCTGATTACCAAACCCTTCCTTCACCTCTGACAAGACATCTTGTGAATGTGATGAATGCCAGGCCTCCACCGTGGTTCGGATTCCACGTTAAACTGTAGGTCCTCCATTTCATCTCACAATCACCCTACCATTACACATTAGCGTAAGTGCGTATAACCCGAACGGGTAGTAAGACGCGGTGCTAATAATAATAATAATAATTTTTATTTTTTTAAAAATTATGTTGGTGATAGTGAAAATAATATATTAACATTTACTTACCCGTTTTTGATTCATGCTTACGTTGTGTTAGTTAAATTACTAGTCAATGCTAGAATTATGTTTAGTAACTTTTTTAAAATTATTAAATTTTGAAAAATGTAATATATAGTAAGATTAAATTAAATCGTTTGATAATTTATTGAAATGTTTCAAATATGTGAAGGTTATTGTAGATGTCAAAGTCAAAGCCGAAGGAGATTTGACTTTTCGAAGCTTGGCACACCATTACTAATAGCCCCACTGGCGGCACAGAGCATTGCTCAGGCTACACCATACGAGGTTTCTACACATTGCTCCCGCAATGAGGTAATGTGACGATAGTGAATATGGAGGTATAGGCCTAATTTAAGATTAATTTACCAAACCCTCGTGACCGTTGGGATCATTACCCAAGGTACCAGCCGGGAATCGTAGCGAGGCTCACTGACCACTACACCAAGGGGGCAGCTGTAAAAGTGTTGAGAATAATGTGGACTGAATAGATGGAGTACGGGGGAATAGGAAAGAAACTACGTGAACAAGCCACTGGGCAGTAGCAGAGTTTGTTACAATACATTTCAATAATTCAATGACAAAATGTATATCTTTATATCTTTAGACCTAACTCTAGTTTCTGCATATAAGTCGCAAACCCCTAAACCTTGGTGTGTATTCCTTGTAACTATGTCCTTAATCTGTTAGTATGAGGTAAGCTTTCGTTTCACTGAACAAACATCCACACACATGCTAGATAAGCTGGAATAGGTCTTGGTTATTATGCAGGGAAGCCAAAAAACTAAATTGTTAATCAATCTATATACTCTTTTGTTGTTTTATTGTGTTATATTTACAACATAACAGGGAAGAGAAAAGAGAAATTGTATTCTTACTTTTTAAGAGAAAATGATTGAAACTATTTTGGAGTAGGTCCTTTTGCTTCTAGAATGACACAATGACCCAATTGTCCCCAATAGTTCAATCATAATAAATAATAATGGTTTATTCAAGTAAAGGCAAAATCACTCTGGCTTAATACAACTAATCCTTGCATTTGTGTTGGCACAGTTTTCATTAATAGATAGATATGACTACCTGGTCACTGTGTTTGAAGTATATTCACCCTATTATTACTATTATTTTTATTGCATTATAACTGCATGCCTACAAAATGTTTTTAAACTCTGAAGACCACTATTTCTCTTTGAATAATAAAAAGCCTGTCTAAATGGACAACTTGAAGCATATATAGCTGCTCATATCACCCACCTGTCACTATGACAACACATTTATCTGTATCAATAATTTACGTGTAGCTCGACTCCCTGACTGTTATCTGTCCTAGAACTACCAGAAATTGGGTTTAACAAATGAAGGTTTGTGGTAAAATTATCAGTAAGCCACATAATACACATTTTACAGTGTGGAACTTTGAACAAATCCAACACACAAAAATAATGTTTTTTATAACTCTGTTTATTAATGCTTTGATATATTATTCATTCAGAGGAGTTACTGCTAAATAATGGTTGTCACTACAGGTTTTATGTTTTAAAAAGCATGTTATATATAAGAAAAACGTTGATGTTGCTTAATATATATGATATTGCCTGCTCAAGAAAACATATTTTATTGTTGCTATCTATGCTATTGTCCATTCAAGAAAATATTTTTTTTAGTTACTTTGATTATGACTACAAGAAGTGACTTAACATATATTATTGACAGCATAAGAGCTGCAGCCCCTCCCCCCACCCCCCAACACTTTCATATACATTTTAGTTTAGTACAGTCCACTTTAACACACCCCAGAAGATTAAAATAATTATTTTCAACATATTTCAGATTTTGTAATGTTTACGGACAGTAATTGTGCTGTTTTAAAGGAAGGTTTTCATGAGGCTATTAGCTAAGCATTGTGTGCTGCGACTCTCTGATAATGGTGAAGTGTAGGAGCAGAAGAGGCGGAGTAGGGGAAATATCCCAGCAGTGACAAAGGATTTGAGCTGCAACTCTCTGATAATGGTGAAGTGTAGAAGCAGAAGAGGGGGAGTAGGGGAAATATCCCAGCAGTGACAAAAGATTTGAGCTGCAAGCATTGCAATTTGGAGCTGAATTATTGTGTGACTAATATTTTTGTTTTAGTTTCTTCTGTAATATTGCATGTTTACTGTGTATCTAATGACTGAAGAAATGAATACTATAACAAGAATGTATTAAATTTATTAACAATTAATATTTCTTGATTAAGTTCCATTAGCATTTTCTAACAATACATCCAAAGGCAACTAGTAGTAGTTGGATGCTCCAACAAGTTTATAATAATATAAACTCATAGCATTTGCTTCCCATTCAAAGGTAGACATGATTTTAAAATATTATGTTCCTCTAAATTGCTATCAGCACATTTGTAACATTTGCATTTAATTTTTAACTTAATATTTAATTTAAGAAAATGATATTTAACCTTACTCTTTTAATTAGTATAACTATGTGTATATTTACTGCTTATTGACACATATATGAGATTTTGATTTATGCGGTTATCTTCAAGAATTTTTATTATTTTGCTATTTTCTTTTCGGAAATGGTTTGTTCAAGAATAGAAGCATGTTGATTAAGTTATACTTTTTTTTTACATACATACACACCTCTTCTTTGATTTTAACAGTGATCAAATATCAATAAAATTGAAATTTTTCAATATAAAACTGCCAGCTTCATAACAAAAAAAAAAGAAAATGTAACAATTAATAAACATCGATACATTATCTTAGAAGGAGTGTTGAAAATATTAACATAAAAATTTCACTCCTCCTCGAGAAAACTGATATTTACAAACTTATGATTTTTCCGCAAGACCTGTCCGGTAGCTAGCGTCGTCTACGGTTTCCGTGATCCATCTATTCTTGTTGCCGCGGAAGGATACTTTGGTCGATTGTGAAGCCACGCCACGCCTTTCACCCTCCCCCCCACCATCCCACAAAATAGGTTCTAGATTTGCACTCAACAGGGCCAAGGGCTTTTAATGTATTTCCGTCACACTAGGCTTACTACAGTCCACGAATACAAAACAAAATCAGTAAGTCTATCGTTATAAGTTACATGGAGAATAAACAAAATAAAGGTGATTTTTAACTATGACCATGTCACTTTCTTGAGAAGATTAATTTTCATTTTATATTTTGTTAAATTACCTTTTTGCTAACATGTCTTAAAAATAAATAAGTTTAGGTACATTTTAAGTTATGAAGTGTTCAGAGAAAACATTATTATACATCCCTCTATATGAAACCTCCTACTTTCCCATAGATCTTCTACCAATTCCCTCTCCCACCCCCTTCTTTCCGTATAACCCAAGCAGCACCCCCAGTGTTCAAATTCACGATTTGCCACTGATTTTTGACCATTTACTATCATAATTAGCAAGTCATTTGTAACTGAAATAGTAAATGAAAGTAATACAATAGTGTGAATAATAGAAAAGTCTACAAGTTTTATAATAAACTTTCTACACTCATTATTTACATAAAAATACAACAAATAGAAATACATATAAAATTATCTTAAATTGTTTAAGTTTTATGATCAAAGAACACAAACCTTAACAAACTCCCTTGTATCATTTCTTTAAACCAGTGTTTCCCAAACTTTTTGATTGCAACCCTAAAACTAATATTTATCTGGCCTGGGGACTCAAATCTGCCATTAAATGTCATTTTGATTGCTTATTATTTTCATATTTGTTTTCATTAAATTAACTTAGTTGAATTAATTAAATAAAAACAAATTATTTCAATAATTCTATATTCAGAAAAAATTTAAAGCACACTTTTTAATAAAAATGTGACTTTGTTACCATAGTTTGATATGTGAGCAAAAAATACTATTTCATTGGCTGCCATAATATTATTTTTATATTTACCACTGTAGTAGAAAAAAACACCATTCAAATAGCTACCTGTTCATCACTCTACAAGTTTGGACCTTCCACTAGTCCTGTGCACAGTGTTGTGCAGTGTTTAAAGTGTAAAAAAACATTATTAAATAACATGAAACTTAAAAATCCATCTAGTAGTGTGTTTATAAGGCTGAAAAAGACAAAGAAAAAACTATCACATCTTTATCTGAAAGTCTTAAGGATTGGCTATGCCCTACACGCATTCACAACTAAATTGATTAATTAATTTCATTTTATAACTAATTGTAATACAAATAGTGTGGCTCTTGCTGTAAAGAGATGTTTTTCTTGTAGAAGAAAGGACGGGAGGGGAAGAAGACATTATTACCTTACCAAGTGCGCAAGAGACCCCAGTCTCGATCTTCCTTTATCAATCCACCATTATTTTTCCTTTATTTTCTTCCAATATTCTCCTCGCACACATTTGATGTTATTTCCTCCTTCCTCCTCTTTGTTAGTCATCCTGGCAAGGTATTTCTTACAAACCTAATCTCCATCATTCTTCTTGGGACTTCCTCCTTTTTACACCTTCACCCATCTCACTCTTGCCTCCTCTACTATCTCATATACTCCCTGTACTGTTGCCTGAACAATCACTCTCATTATTGGTCTTGTTTCTACTTGTGACATCAAGTATTCTCCTCAAAGACCTTTTATTACAAATATAGGGAGAATATTGTTTTGAAGTGTGCTATTTATTGTGTCATCAGGTGTGCTCTTACATGGACCTCCCGGCTGTGGCAAGACGCTCATAGCCAAGGCGACAGCTCGTGAGGCAGGGACGCGCTTCATCAACCTGGACGTATCCATCCTAACTGACAAGTGGTACGGGGAGAGTCAGAAACTTGCTGCGGCGGTCTTCACGCTGGCCGTCAAGCTTCAACCCTGCACAATATTTATTGATGAAATAGGTAACCTAGGTTTTCTCTCCTGTTTTGTGTCTTGAAGTGCTCGAGAAATTAAAATTTAAAATTATGAGTCCCGGAAAAACATTGGTGAATTAGAAAGTAGGATATCACAGACAAAAAAAAGGTATTGAGGCAACTTCTGAAACATTTGATCATCTGTTCGAAGAAGCTAATGAACGATTGAAGAGAATACAGATTGGCAATTTGAAAGAAGTTAGTGTTGCTAATGGTATGTTGGAGAGTATTCAAAATAAAAGCATGCATGAAACTGGGCAGCAAAAGCTCAAAGATGTGGAAACTCTTTGTAGGTAAAAGGGGGAAAAAATAGTTTGAACACTGCTTTCTTTGCCAAAAGAAAACCTAAGAATTCTTAATTTATATTTTATTTTAATTGTAAATAATATCAGCAAACATAGCCTGCCTGTCTTTGTCTCTCCACCCATAATTGGGGTAATAGCTGGATTTGATGGACTTGCTTCAAATTTAATATTTTTTGTATTAAGATGTACATGTCTTGAGGTTAAATCATGAATTAAGGGTGGTTTACTAATAACTAGTGTTCTGCGAGTACTCAGATTAAAAGCTTCGAGCTGAACTTGTCACTAAAGCAAGGGACCAAGATCAAATATTGTGTATGCTCGTCATTTTCAAGTTTCCTTTCGATGTACATACAAATCAATTTTTAAACTGCAATAGTAAGTATAGGCTATTTAATTCAAACAATAGTGGCAGTTTCACTTATAATTCATTCGGAAATTTAAAAATATGGTTAAAATCAACATCAAATTCCATATTAATGCTCTAAAACTGCTTTCGACTGATAAACTAATTTAATATCTTTGTCCATTTTGAATTATCCTCAATTTAAGTTGCATTGCATAACATAGCAATGAAAATAAAATATAGCAAAATTATAGATAACTAAATACTTGAATAATCATTATTTTTAGTATTTTTATGAAGCTCTTTTCTAAAATTATAGTTTCAGTTAAAAGAAATTTAGCATAAAGAATAATATTGATTGTTTTTGAACTTGTGTTATTTAAAACTTGTATTAATACAAAACTAGCATGAGCTACAATTTAGCTATAGTATCATGTTAGGAAGGTATAATGATGACAGGGTGAATGAGAATGGTAATCAGTTATTGAGTCTCTGTTTAGAAAAAGGTTTATTTGTGTCAAACACATTATTTAATCACAAAGATATTCACTTATAAGCTTGGCAAAGGGCTGATCTGCGAACTATGATTGATTGTGGGTTGTATAATGAGATACCTAAGTTTAGTAAAAACTACTAGAACTGTGCACAGAGCTGACTGTGGAATGGATCGCTTTCTAGTGATCTCAATAGTTGAATTTGGTAGGAATTTTGTGAGGGAAAGTGTAAGAACATAATATAAAATAATGCTGGGTAATTAACTTTGCAAAAGCATGAATGGAATGTCAAAATAAATGGTAGTGATCTAGGAAGTGCATGGAACAGAATAATAGATGCTGTAATTGAGTGTCCGGAGGATGTTTGTGGCTCTGCAGTGGTGGGAGACTTAAAGAGAGAGAATCTGTGAGAGAAAAGAAGGGAGCATGAAGGGGGAATGATTTTTATGAAGAGTGAAACAGAACGTAAGGGGTTGTGGAACATATACAAAGAAAGTAGTAAAGGTGCCTAAAGAGAAAATGAGATTAAAATATGTAAAACGAATTCAGAATGAATGATTTTGGAGGAAAACAGACCTGTTCTGGAAGTAAATAAAGAGAATGAAACAAGAAGTTACAGGAAATACATATGACATTCAGAATGAACGTGGTGAGATGATCTTTGATGAAAACAATATAAAAGAGCGCTGTTTAGAGTATTTTGAGCAGTTGTATGGTGAAAATATAGAGAAATTAGCAGAAAATAGGGAAAATGTTATGATGAGTGAAATAATTAATGCGGCTGAGGTGTTAAAAGCTATGAAAGTTTTAAAGACTGGCAAAGCTGCGTGTGTGTAGATGGGATCACAAACGAAATGCTCAAGTGTGGGGGCGCAGAATTACTTGCCAGATTGTGTGAGTTGCTCAATGTGTGTGCTGAGATTTCGAATGTTCTAAGTGACTGTAAGAATGCTGCCATTGTTCCTTTTTACAAAGGCAAAGGCAGTAACAGTGAATTTAAGAATTATAGGGCAGTTAGTTTGTTTTGCAGGCAAAGTTTTTGGGAGAGTTTTACTTGAGAGTACAAGATTTGGGGTGTGCATTGTGGTTTCATGCCAGGTAGAAGTTGCATGAACTGGATATTTGCATTGCAACAAGTGATTGAGAAATGTACGGCAGTAAGGAAGAAAGTTACTTGTTCATTTGTTGATCTGGAGAAAGCCTACAATCGAATGAATGGGAGTATGTTATTAAATGTCCCGAGAGAGTATGCTGTGTGTGCGTGTTCAGTAAAATAAACTAAGGTGGTTTATGATGGAATTATGACGTGTGCTAGGGTTGATGGAGCTTTGAGCGAATGTTTTGTTATTGAACAGGTTGTTAGACAGGTTGTGAAGTCTAATGATAAGTTGCTCGTTAACAAATCATTCAAATTGAATAACTCTTGAGTGAGAGCTGAGGATGTGGGGCTCTCGCTCCGTGAGCAAGCTGTTCACGCAACCATCACATTCTAACTCACAGATCTGATACCAATACAGTTTCTACTACAAGTCCTGTACTATTATGTCTACATAATAAACATATGTATTTCATTTGTACATTTCAGTTAAGAACTTAAATCATTGAATTTAAATATCACACCTAAATATTCCCGCAAGGATTCATCAGGTACCACTACACTTTTCCCCTTCATCCTTTCTTTGTGTCCCTGTGGCACTTTATGTGAGACGTCTTCTCTTTGTTTGATGTTTCATTACCTCTCTTCTTTTCACCCCACCTTTCATCCATCTTTGTCTACCTGTTTTGGGGTTTTGTTCAATGTTCAGTTTAATTCAGCTTGTCTTGGCTCTCAACACATAGCTTCTACACTTCTCTCGCTGAGCTTAGAGAGTTGTCATCATTATCGTTCATTTGTTTTGAAAGATTGTCCATGACTCATCTGTCATTATTTGTTCATTACTATGAAAAGAATCAACTCTAGATGTCTACTTTTATTACCAGTTTGCAGCTCTGACTACAATATTGAATTAACTATTTTCATTAACATAAAAATACATAATTATGGGATTTAGACACTAAAGGCAAACCATTAATGTTATTTATTAAAACTATTTTTAAATAATAAAATTAAAGATTCAAATGCAATAAGCTTTGAATGAGTTACAAATAAATCCTAATTTGTTGTTAAGTTGAAAGAGAAGTGACAGATTTGTAATCTTGGAATGGGAGTTGTTAGAACTAAAGCCGCTTGTTCGCTCACCAAAGTAGATGAAGGGATTAGGAGTGAGCCGGCCTTGTGGTTAACACCATGACTCATTTGAAACTCTTTTGAATGAGCCAGTTTATGTGATCTAGATCACGTCATTGAGCTGGTTTGAGCCATCACTAGTCTTCATGGTTGTTTAATGTACGAGGGCTGCTTGTGAGGACATGGTTGGTGTACAAATGGGCAATGTTAATGTGAGAGTGCTGCTATATGAAGATGATGCCGTATTACTGGCTGAGGACGGAAATGACTTGCAGAAGGCATTAAATCGTTTTAATGTAGCAACAGGCAGAATGGATCTTCGTATAAATGTCTCCAAAACTAAGGGATAGCTTTTCATAAGGACAGATCAGGAAATGATTGTCAGCTTAGTATAAATGGAAAATTGTTAGAACAAGTGAATGGTTTTGTGTATCTGGGCAGAATGTTCTGTAGATGGATGGATGGGTAAATCGATAGACGGGTGAATGCATCTCGGAGAGTAGTTGTATGTATGTGGACTTGTGCAGGGAATGAAGTAGTATTGAAAGAGGCAAAGGTGGCGGTGTATAAAAGTGGGTTCACACCAACATTGTTTTATGGATGTGAAGTGTGGGGTTGTCAGGGGAAACACAAGAGCAAGGTCAATACAGTTGGACTGATATAGCTAAGAAATGTACATGTAACAACTCGTATGGACAGGGTCAGTAATGAAAGAGTGTGGTTTGAAATAGAATCCAATAGGTAAACTTGAAAGAAGAATCTTATGTAGGTTTGGTCATCTTGAGAGGAAAAGTGTGGATCGAGTAATGAAGCAAATATATGAAGGTAGAGTTTGTGGATCAAAATAAAGGGATATGTCATGTTAAATGTGGCTAAGTATGGTTGATAAATGTGTTTAAAAAAAGAGATATATTGAGAGTTTTAAGAATAACCGTGCACATGTATGACTTGTATGGATGTTGTTGAAGCGAAGGGAGTATGCAAGGACAAAAAAGTGTAGAGAAAGTTAGTGAGGATGTATTAAGCATGGGGTAGTTGTTTTTTGAGCTATATGCACAGTTTATTTCCCACCCCGTAAGGGAACAGTGTTTTAAGGTGCTTGTGTATGTGTATGTGTGTGCGTGTGCTTTTTTTGGTAAGTATTGCATACAGGAGCACCATCATTTCAGAACTAGTCATTAAATTATTTTTTTCATAATTTATTTATTCATCCATTAAGCTCATTTGCATCATAATTCACCAATTCTGTTTTTTGTTGTACTTTATAACAATTAATTACACCAATGATAGATCTCTCTCATTTTCACATATTTAAACTATTTTATCTAGTTGAGATCACTATATTTGGCCAATTAATATTTACATTCAAAATATATAGTTCATCTTTAACTTTAGTAATTTTTCGAATCTATTACTAAAGTATAGCAAATAATCTGGAAGTTACATTTAAACTAAAAAAAACCTCCAATTATACACTGGTAATTTTTGTTGTCATGCCAAAATTGTTTAGGGATTAAGTACAAATGATTTTATTCCTTTAGAAGTGCCATCTTTCCTCAAAAGTAAATATATTTTTTCTACACCTTAATGCAGCGATTGCCAACCTTTTTTCATCTCATCAGGGTGTCTACCATCCGGGAAAATCAGGGAAAACGGGAATTTGAAGTGATCGGGAATAAGTCGGGAATTTGGTAAATCACAACAAAAATCCGGGAAAATGATATTTTACTCAAAATATGAAATACAAATAATCAGCAAATGATAATGTCATTTTTTGTTTGTAGCTGTGTAATATATTTTTAATTCCTAGTAAACAATTTTTATTCAAATTTTAAAGCTTATTATTATTATTATTATTAAAAAATACTAATAGAAAAACGAGGGTGGAGGGAGGGGGGCGGCGAGTTAAAAGGATGTGACATACTTTTTAGTCAGGAATTTTAGGAAATGATCAGGGGAAATCAGGGAAAAGGTCGGGGATTTCATTGGTCAAGTTTAGTAGACACCATGTCTCATTGAACAGGCACTTAAATTGTCAATATACAACTTCACTTTTCTATGGAGAGAGTTTATCATTAAATAAACTAATACCTGATTATGTTTAAACGCTCATTAGTGGAATTTTCATATAAACATTGTAATTTTAAAAAAAATGATCATGGATTTTAAAAGATTTAGTTTTGTTTCTAAAATTTGTTTATGCTTATTTATCTTTCCCCAAACTTCCACTTGCACACTTGATGACCTTTTGCAGCAACCAGTCTGCCGTGGAACACCGGTTGAAATCGGTGCCTTAATGGTTAAAATGTATTTGATTTTAAATATTTAATGAGTCATTGTCATAGTTGAGTCATTCAAGTGTTCATTTTCAAATAATAATTATATATGGCAAGTTGGTCATTTTAGTTTCAGATGTATGTCAAATAGAAAGTTATATCAAAGTTGCACTGATTATTATTTAATTTGTTCATAGATTCATTCTTGCGTACCCGCAACTCTCATGACCACGAGGTGACAGCAATGATGAAAGCTCAGTTCATGTCGTTGTGGGACGGTCTCATCACAGAGTCCACCTGTACCGTGATTGTCATGGGGGCGACTAACCGGCCCCAAGATCTAGACCGGGCCATTCTTCGGCGTATGCCTGCCGCATTTCACATTGGCATGCCGGTAGGTTAGCTCAGGAGCATAAGCATGTGGTAATTCAAAGGTTAGGGGATATTGATGAAAAACTTTTTTCTCTACCATCCATTTCCCCCACCTAGGTTTGGTTCTATCGGGACTCGTCAGGAGGGAGTGTGAAACGCGCAACGTAACTGCCTAAAAGAAGAAACCATAAAACACAAAAGGGAGCGAATGGAAATTTATAAAGAATGATAGGACATTTATATAAGAACACCTAGGGCGGGGAATTGGGCGGTAATGATGGATTTTCTTCAAGAGGCAGCCGTTACCTCTTTGTCCAGTGGCAGCAATGTAAAGTGTGGACTGTGTTTTTATTTTCATTGTAACAGCTCTATTGTGTTTGTTCCTTTTATATGTTTCTATCCACCTTTCTTGCACTTTCTTCCAAATATACAATTACCTCAAAAAGCATAAAAAGGTTTTCCCTATATAGAAATATTATTTGTGATTATTTAATGGCAATTACATAAACCATAAGAAGTTTCATAAACATCTCAGGTTCCTGGTTGTGCTAAACTGCAGTGGGGCACCAGAAAATTAATTAATACCATGGTGTGACCTGGTGGTCTAGGAGTAGGGTGTCGGACTTCTATGCTGGGGTCCAGGCACGGATTTATCTGATTTCCAAACTCTTCCTTCGCCTCTTACAAGATGTGTATTAATCACAAACTTGTGAATATGTGGAATGCCAGGCCTCTACCGTGGTTTGGATCTCACGTTAAACTGTAGGTCTTCCATTTCACCTCACATTCACCCTACCCTTACACATTAGCGTAAGTGCGTATAACTTGAACGGTTAGTAAGACGCTGTGCTAATAACGATAATGATGATTAATACTATGCACAAAATTCTTCTCATGTTCCACTTTGGTCACAAAGGTCAAAGCTTGGCCAGGCCAGGACTAAACTAAAAATAAATAAATGGTACGGTGCACCGCACAGACTTTCTCTCTTTTCTTAAAATAGAGACATTTACTAAAAACCCCTTTGGATTTGTGGAACAATGATATATATATATCATTCCAGCACCAAAGAGCATAACAATCAATTTCAAAGTGCTTCATAAAAAACATGTTTGTGTTTATTTATACCTCAAAAACTATTGGTTTTATAAAATTATATTTCCAATAAAAGATCTTGACTTGGGTATTACAACTTTATGACGAGTTATTTCATATCTAAAATAGGTGCAGGGATATGATCAAAATTGGAAATTTACTCTTATAGAAAGTACCCTTCTTGGGAAAACAAGAATAACCATTTTGTTTGTAATTTTAAACAATGACTATAGTATGTTAGAGCGGATTTTGAAAACAAAACCCACCAGATACCAAGTTTTAGCCCAAACGGTAAAGTGGTTTTGATTCAAAGAAAAGATACAGACAGAAATACAGAATCGCGAAAACCACTTTTCGTTTTCAGGTGGTCATGGAACTTCGACATTTATCAAGAGTTAGATTTTTTGACAATCACAATACTTTTCGGTATAGAGAAATTAAAAGTTCCTATTAAATTGGGACTCAGATTCTGATCGTAATGGATTCTCAAATCCTTGAATCCCTCCAATCCTTAAAGATATTTGAGGATTCAAGACTATAATCCTTATAAAAAATGCATTTCATTTTGTCAAGTGAAATTTGTTTTAGGGCGCCAGTACTGCTTTTTGGTGGTTCAGAACCAATTATAATTATTATTATAGGCCGAACTTAACAATCAGACACCAGACCAGTAATTTAATTCTTAACTGAATATATGAATGCCCTAATTAATTAACTATAAGAGAGAATGTTAACATTTAGTTAATATTTCTATTATATTTATATTTCCTCTTATATCACAACTTTTTTGAAGTTTCTGATTCAAATTCGGAGGTGAATTGGAGATTCAGATTCGTGATTTTGGTTTATAAAATAGTGTATTTGATCCAACTCTAATTCTAATGATATTATCTTCTTAGGTTACATTTCAATATTAGATAAATGTATTTTGGTACACACATGGAAAGCCGAAATGAGCTGCTTAGGTGGCCTACAAATTGGCACAACGTTACATAAGTTTGGATTTACATTACAGACTTGTAGCCATAGTTTAAAAATTGAAAGTTTCACAAGCCAAACACAAAATGTATTGACATTTGTATTTTCCTCCTCCCCTGTTTGTCTCCTACTGCCACACTAATCTAGTGCCATAAATGTGTTTGAATTTAATTTATCCAAAATAAAGTTGTTGTAAAGGAGGTAGTTGAACTGAAATAATTAATGGTTCCTAGGCAATTTATTTGTAAGGTTCCTCTTGTGGTTCCTTTGAAATAATTGTTAATTTCAGTTATCAATTCTGGTTTTGGTTTGACCCCCTTTTATAAAGTAATGTTTTTTATTTGCCATTTTATTAGAAAACAACAAACTTATTCTAGCAAACACACTCTTGAGTAAAAGCTCAAATGATGTTGTTCAAAACTTATATCTGGGGAGTGTTTGAAATTGTAAACAAAACTGTATACATGTTTATAGGAGGAATATTCTTTAAGGTTAGTTAACTGATGATTTTTTTTAAATAGTTCAAACATTTTGATCCAAACCAAGTATTTGATAAGGTTTTTATAAAATATATATATATTTTAAATAGCGTCGACAATTTTGTTAAAAATTGGCATCTCCACGGTGTCTACTTGTCAGAAAAGTCATGAAAAAATCATTAAATTGAGCAGGTGACAATGAAGTAATGAAATTGAGTGGGTGGTCATGAAACTGTATTTTTGTTTATTGCTTGGAGTTATGCAGAGTTCCATTTTGAGAGATTCTCGAGGGACAATTGCATTTCAAGAATTTGTGTCAAAAAAATGTCATCAAACGTTAATGTTGTGAAGAGGAAATATCTGCAATTTGGTGAATCTTCTAAAAAACAAGTGAAACCATTTAATCCTAAGGAGGACAAACTTGATCACTTCCTGATGAATTCACTACAAAGTGGGAACCATGACTTAACCCTTTGAGCACCAAGAGAAATGACAACAAACCATTATTAAAAGTACCAAGCTATTTTACTGAAAAATACAAGATTTTGTTTAAATTTTAATAACTTATTAGTCTTTGAACTTCTTGCATTCAAATTTTTACTTAAACTAACATGCTTACCAATCCGATTATATAATTATACTTTTTAATTTTTAATTATAATAAAAAAAATCCCTAACCAAGATATTAAAAAAAATTGTTACTGTTTTATTTAACATTCATTTTTAAGCATTGAAAATTTAAATAGCTTTAAATATAATAAATCACTGAAAGAACATGATAAAACTGAGTAAATTATAAAATTTACAAAAAATTCCTCCCAATAGTAATCACTTGTATTCACACTCGTGTTATCAATGTCAGCTGCACTCCCACTTGTTTTGATCTTTCACTTCCACTAGAATATAATCCCTGTTCAGTTTCACTATTTACAAACTCAGAATCACTAACAAATTGATCACTCTAACTTGAGTTCTCAATAAATATTGCAAGTATTTCTGTGTCTTGAATCACATTTTCCCTCTCAGTAGCCATGTTTACAAACAAGGCCAAAGATAAAACTCATAAAAGTAGTTTGAACATACGAGAATGCAGTGGAAATAAAATCTACCCCCTCTGTTGACTTAATAACTGAACTAAGCTTAAAAACATGGGATTGCTGTGAGCTATGCTGGAAATTTTAGCAAATATTTTGCGCATTGCGCTGAGCGATGTTGGCACTCAAAGAGTTAATAAAGTTCTTACAGAAGCTGCTAGGCTTGTTTCATGGCAATACTGATATTGAAAGAGGAGTTTTTGTTAGCAAATCACTCATGATTGAAAACTTAGAAGAAGATGCAGTTGTTGCAGAAAGAACTGAATGTGGACATCACAAAATGCTTCATCAAAAAGAGTAGAAGTCTTATTAAAGAAGAAATCTGATGAAGATACCGTGGCAATCATAAAAGGAGAACATTCCAAGAACTATAAGAAAAGAAAGCTTATAGAAAGGGCAAAAGAAGAAGCTGAAGATCTAGATTGTGAGCTGAGTTAAACACAGAGACTTTCACTGTGAAATTTCAGTCTCAATAAATTTTGTACATTCGTAGTTTTTATATTGCCTTAGTGTGTATTAATAGATGTAATGATAAATATTTCTGAAAATAGTCAAACCCCATCTTAGATGAGAGTTGAACACACAGAATTTGGGGAATGGCATATTGCATGCAAGTCATACATAATTACATTATTCTTGATAATGAGCAAATTTAATGATATAAGAATTACATTCAGCTTTTATCTCAACTGACTTTCATTGAAAAAAAGAGTCATGAATTTAACTGAAGATGTCATGGAAAAGTAATGAAAAAGTCATGAATTTGGTTCATTGGAAATCAGTACACACATTGATCTGGGGTTTATTTTATTTGATAAATAATAATATACCTTATGTTATTTTTCCAAAATAAATTAATTTAAAGGTAACTTACTTATGACAAATTTTGGAAAATGTGAAATTTTTTGAAAATGGTCTCCAAGATTTAGTTCAAAATGGTTATCTGAGAATTGTTTTTCTTAAACAAAAATATGTTTATATTATTAGAATACAAAATTAATGTTTAAAACCATTATTATTTTACTAATACTATTTGATTGTAATTAACAAATAACTAATTTTTTGAAAATTTTAAATTTTAAAAAAATATTTGAACACTTTTGTTTGAAATTTATATATGAATAGTGTTTATTGTGATTAACAAGAGGATCTGGATTATATATATATGTATATATATTTCCCTGATAAAAACATTCTTAAGGGTAGTTTACTAAAAACCTAATTTTGAAAATTTTGTTCAATCAATAATATTCACTATTTGAGAAAATTTGTGCGATTGTGTCTTACCATTTATTTTGCTTTTTTTTAATATATATATTTGGGCCTAAGGAGGTTTTAATTGGTTTTTAATTACCAGTTCCTAAGATACTAATGACTTCTATGTTTCAATGAGGCTCAAAACTCCAAAAATAATAATAATTTATTTGATTTTTCATCTTTACTTTACCTACTGTTTTAATTTGCTTATGAAAATAGTACTTTTTGTCTGTTTGTATTTCTCTTATATATAATATCCAAGAAATTTGATTTAAAAAGAAAATGTATTGGCACTAGTTTTTCTAGTTAAATAATATTTGGCCATATTTAGATACGATGGCAGAAAATGAAAGTGAAAAACTGACTATTATTTGTACCCTGGAGATTTTTTTAAAAAAACAAAATTAGTGTGAAATATTCTAATAACTAAGTTTTACTCAGTAGATTGAAAATGTGTTTGACAAAAATTCGAAGATCTCAGAAGTCACACCAATATTCTATCACCAAAAGTGTATCTTTAGGTTGTAACTAGTCGTCCGCTAAGCTGGTTGTGTTGTTATCAGCACTTCTAGTCTTCTTACGATGACGTCCATCCACGGCAGTCAGTATCGGTAGATCATCTCGGGGTTAATTAATTAATGGTGGGGGTAGAGGTATCCAGTCGATTTAAAAAGAGGTTGTTTAGTTGAATTAGAAGTTTTATTTTAACACATGATTTACATATTATGATCCAGGATATTGATTAAAAAAACATAAATGATTTTGTCATGGATAAAGATAATTTAGCCACCTGGGCTACCTCTCCTATCTCCCATCTCGAGACTCTACACGTGACGATAAGTGCAATAGATAGTACTGATCTTAACTCTTTACGTGCTAAATGGCTAGTGGTACGTTGCGTACTCCTCGGCTAATGTCCGCGTCTGACGCTTTCCTCACAGATAAGGTAAAACACAGACGCTAAACCAAATGCACTGATTGGCCAGTAGTCCGCGCCAAAACCTCCCTCTCCCGTGAAAATCTGCACGTGCAAGAGCAGGTGCGTCTCCCAGCTTCCGGGTAAAGCTATTGATACATTGCATGAGGCATAAAATGAATAGTAAAAGTAATAAATTTGGATGACTCGAATATTCCCACAAAGACTTTAAATAATGAAAAACTATTAAATTATAAGTTTAAAGGCCTGAAAATGAAGTTAATGAATTGAAATTTAAAACATATATTGCTTACAACTTTGGTTATGATTTACATAACTTATAATTACCATAAAACCCCACACTTTCTTATAAGTAACCATTTGATAGTAATAAAGATAATTAAATTAGGCCTAGATGAAAGGAAAAGAACAAGGTATTTATCAGTTTAGTACTCTCAGTAGCTTGAGTGTATTAATATGTAAACTAAAGAAAAAACTAATATAATTTTATAAATGAAAGTTGAAAACTAAGGGCCTAAAACCCTGACCACTTTACAAGGTCCAAAAGTATAGTTATTTGAGAGTTAATGGGCCAAAATCTATTAGCAGTACTACAAAATTGTCTACTGCTATTTTTAAAGTGGTTAGTTCAATCTGCAAAAATTAACTTTTAACAATTTTATTTATGTTGTTATTCCACTATCCTTTATATTAAATTATAATAAAACATTTTAAAACTAGATAAGATACAAAACCTGTTGAAAACTCTAAACTGCACATCTGAAATATTTTACTAGATGCCTATCGAGATACATGATAAAAAATATGGTTTATAACCACTCTGGTGTCCTAGTATCACATAAAGTTATTCCCTCCACTGTTACAGCTCATTTTGTGACCAAGGGAAAGTTTTTAATCAATTCCAACCCACCCCCCAAAGGCTCTTTCGGGTTATAAATTATTTTATTCCTTGATTGACATTGACGCTTTGTTTATTTTTATGTTCGACAATTTCTAGAAAATCACGCCTCTACACTGATATTGTGAACCAGTCTGTTAATTATCAAGTCAATCAACACACTCTACGATTGTACTCTTACGCTAGTTATATTACAAATTTCGACTTGCTGTCTAATAGTTGTATTGTGTATGCTCACCAGAATGTGACTCAACGTCGACAGATATTGCGTCTCATCCTCGAATCTGAGCCTACAGCTGAAGAAGTTGATCTAAACAGGATGTCCAAGATGACAGAGAACTTCTCTGGCTCGGACCTTAGGGAACTTTGTCGTAATGCCTCGGTGTACAGGGTGCGGGATTATATGAGGGTCAGCAATGCCAAGAAGTGAGTACACATTTAACTAAAGTCTGTTCATGACGACTGGCTGGCCCTTTCTGACACTTGGCTGGTTATTAAAAACAGCTTTGGAGATTATTAGTCTTATGAAAATATTTTGTTGTTATTGACATGTGTTGTGAATTACTTTAATTGTAAAGCCAGGAAAACCTATTTGGAAGACTTTTGAAAACAGAGAAAATATTTAGTGCTTTTTGAACTGTCCTTAAAGTTCAAAGTTAGTGTCTTCCACTGAAATAGTATTGATTGTTTCTGGCCTAGGAAACACAAGTTCACTGCACTTGTGAACATGTAAAAACATGGGCTTCTATTTCAAGTTCAATATCAAGTTATTTTTGGAAAGAATCTTGCATGTTTGAAACTAATACTGTATTAAATAATTACATTTATTTTTAGCACAGCTTCTTACTACCCGTTCAGGTTATATGCATAAGTACTAATTACGCTAACTGGTTAAGAATTCGGAAGGTTGAATTTAGAGGAAGAAGTGAACCCGCATTTGTGTGGAGGGAGAGTGGAAAAACATTTAATAAAAACCACCCAACTGAGAATTGAACCTCAATCTCCTTATCCTCGGCAGTCTTAGCTCAACACAAAACTAGCACGTTAACTAACTACATCACCGAGGTGGGTTAATACTGTCTTAAATTTAATATTAAACTTTGGCTCGCTTCGATGGTCTGACGGCCTAAAACTACGGGTAAAAACATGCCCAGCAGGTCGCGGGGAAGGGGAAGATTGCCGTCGCGATAAATCAAAAGCATTCAAAGTAATGAGCAAGCGCATGCCAAGGATGTCACCCTTGATGCATATTGTGATGTTGATGACAAAACTAACCATTTTGTTTTTTATTGTGGCTTAGAGTGATTGTGGAGGTCTGCTTGGTTGTGATTGGTTGAGCTAGACCACGTGTTCTAAAAGGACCAGTCTGCTCATCAGTCCACAGACCAAGCAGTAGACATACCTTGCGTGATTTCACACAGTACATCCTAATTTCTAGTGTTCGCAATAAAATAACAGCCATCATCACTCGGTGGCGAAACCTTATTTGTGTGGGGGTGTTAAACACACACCAATAAATATTTTAAAATTGGATGTCTCTAAAAGCTATTTGTAGGAGTCCTCCTCTCCACTTTTTGAAAGAAAATATGTGTGTGTGTGTGTGTGTGTGTGTGTGTGTGTGTGCGTGCGTGCGTGCGTGCACCATTTAAAGTGAAATTTTTATAATTTGGATACCTCCACAAGTTATTTGAAGAATTTGGATGGCCCCAGAAGTTATTTTGAGTGTCATTCGTCTGATATTTTTTTTGCACATTTCGATGCCTCGTGTAGCTAAAAGCTAAATTTTCCTCCCCCCTCCGTCTCCACTGTAGCTCCTGTTCGGGGGGGTTTCAGACTGTGACCAGCCAGACTCACTGTGAGGTATGTTTACCTGACATCGACCACAATCTCTACCTTTACCGCGGCCTGCTCTAAGGGGTCACTCTAGTAATAGGCTGGACTGCCGATGATATTAAGATCAAGGTTACAATCCCTTTTGTGTGAACTGAGGCTGCTTTTTCTCAAAGTATGGTATTCGAAATCCCAAGAAGTTAAGTAATGATAACAAGTTAAAGAATGTAGTTCATTAGAGATATTCAAGCTTGGGTTTTTTAATTTAAATATATTCATAATTTTAAAATGTTAAAACTAATATTTGTTTATTTTAAAAGTAAAATAGTCTATTTAAAATGTTACTATTCAAAACAAACATAAAATTTAAATACCACATCTTTAAAATATGAGATTTTAAAACTATATGGAAACTTCTGTTCTTAAAATAAGAATGACAATCATTTTTATAAATAGTAAATACTTTTAGAAGAATTTTTTTTTAATATAGTTTTTAAATTAGAAATAACACTTTATGATTTAAAAATAAGAATTATACTCAAATAAAAATATAATAAAAAATAACTAAAATGGTAACACTAGTGCCTTTAAAGGCATTAAAATTTCACCAACAATTACAAAAAAATAAATAAAAGTTCATAAACTTGATGTTTTTATGAGCCAATATTTCACTAAAATAAGCCTTCTTAACTTTAATAAACCTATAAGAATATAATAATCACACATGACCACCTCATCTGCTCCAATTTCATTCCTCTATTCACAGTTGCCTTATATAGGCTCTCACTAGAAATTATATTTTTACAAAAAATAAAATGTGTAAATAATATTTCTAGTGGACGATATATATTGGGAGAAGGTACAAGAAATTTGGATAGACACATATAAAAAGAACAAACACAATATGGCTTTTACAATGGGGAAAAAAACACAATTCACACCTAATATGAAATAGTAAATGCTCTTTTAATTCAAATGTGGTAAGTTTGGTAAAATATTTATTGCAATGTTGATCCTCACTAATTTTAGATATAATACTCTAAGTAAATATTAACTAATACTATTTTTGTTTTTGTAGTTGTACATATTAAAACAAGGTTTAAATTTCTTTTAACTGAAATTGTATTATATTTAGAAGAAGGTATAAGAAGGGTGGATAGAAATATATAAAAGGGGGACGAACACAATATGGCCTTTACAATGAAAAGAACAACACAGTTCACACTTTACATTGCTGCCACTGGACAAAGAGGAAATTATAATTTTATAAAGGGATGATGTAAAAATAATGATTGTTCAATTGTTTACATACATATATATACATACATACCTAATTAAGTTGTTTCCTTATGGGGTAGGCAAGAAACATACTCCCTTCTCTTCAACAACATCCATACACCAAGTCATACCTGCTCTTTTATTCTTTAAACTCTTAATGCATTTTTTCTTTACACCTTCATCTACAGCATTTTGTCATTTCTTACATGGCCTACTCCTTCCTTTTGATCCACAAACTCTACCTTCATATATTTGCTTCGTCACTTGATCCACACTCATCCTCTCAACATGCCCAAACAAATGTAAGACTCTTCTGTCGCATTAACCTATTCGATTCCCTTTCAAATCACACCCCTTAAGCACACATTTATTACTGACTGTCCTGACCCGTCATTATCAAAAACTTTCATCTTGGTTTTGGAAACATTTATACGAAGATCCAATCTGCCTGTTGCTACATTAAAACGATTCAATGCCTTCTGCAAGTCACTTCCGTCCTCAGCCAGTAATACGGCATCATCTTCATATAGCAGCACTCTCACATTCACAATGTCCATTTGTACACCAACCGTGTCCTCACAAGCAGCCCTCGTACACATAACACAACCTTGTCTGTTCAATGTCATATCTAACAAATAAGCTTCTCTTCTAGTCGTCTCTTGGTTTGGGTTGATCATGGTAGTCAGGGTAGAGCATCAAAAAGAACCCATTGGGGCTAGCTAACTACTGGTGAGAGTGGGGGCACTCAGGCAAACAATATTATTGTAGGTGCTTTAGGTTGAATTAGAGGCTGTATTTATATCTAGTAGATGACATTACAAATGCTATGCCACTTGTATGACTCACAATTTATATTATGTATGAAAAAAGTGCATTGAGCAAAAACATTTAGTAATGAATAAAATGATAAAGTATTAGGAAAAAAGTAGAACACAAATAAAAGAAAAGACACTAACACAAATTTACACACACTTCAATATTTCGATGCTATTAAAGCACCTTCCTCAGGAAGTAGTAGTAATTAGACTGAAGAGGATGTTGTCTTCAATGATGCCAACTTGATTGGAAAGGATGAAAACTACTCTGGTGAAGATTAAATTCCCTGAAAGTTTGTCATTTACTGTGTGGATGGTAGGTGGTGCTGGTGTAGTCTCTGGGTAGAAATTAGCGAATATTTAGGTTGGGTGGTTTTCTAGACTTTGTGATATATCGATGTGCCAGTTCCCATCTTCTTAACTGAGACATATTACATTGTGTCTTGTGGAATGATTTTAACACCTTGACAGTGTAGCAGTCCTCAAAGTTGAGGTTATGATTGGAGGCATGTGCTGAAACTGGTTTTTCTGGATTCTTAATTCTGGTGTCATGGCGGTGTCCGTTCATGCGTTTACGTAGAGTTTCGGTGGTGAGGCCAACATATTGTGCAGTACATTGTTGGCATTCTTGTTGGTAAATTAGGTTGCTGGACTCACATGTGTGACTGCCTTTGATAGTATAGATGGAGTTGGTGATGTTGCTAGAGAAAGTGGTTCAAACATTTCCAACATCGACAAACCAACCACGCCTACTACAACCAACCAGCTTTTAAGCAAATTTTCACCCCCTTCAAACTGGGACCCTCCTCCATTACCAGCTGATCACCCGATTGAAATGTATATTAATTTTATACTTCAGCAAGTCTCGGATCCAAATTTCTACAAAACGCTCCCCACAAACCACAACCTAACTCGTGAACACCGCCAAGCCATAAAATCCATCCAAAACAATCAGAACATCCTTATACTACCGGCCGACAAAGGATCCACGACAGTTGTAATGAACAAAGATGATTACATCACAGAAGCGCAGAGACAGCTTTCAGACTCATCCACATATAAAAAAATTGAGCATGATCCCACTATCGAATTTGCCAACCAGCTTCAAGAACTAATCACTAGAGAGTCCAACCGACAAAACCTTTCTCCAACCATGGTCCAAATTCTTCTACCAAAAAACCCCATAACGCCTAAATTCTACATGCTTCCTAAAATTCACAAAGATACCATACCACCACCAGGAAGGCCTATTGTCTCTAGCTGCGGATCACTCACCGAAAGAATTTCAGCCTATGTCGACCTACAAATGCGACCATTTGTTACGGGACTACCATCGCACATCAAAGACACCAACCATTTCCTTCAAAAACTCAATACCCTTCCGCAACCTTTGCCTCAAAGCACCATACTTGTCACCATCGACGTGGTGTCATTGTATACTAACATTCCTCACGTTCATGGCCTGGCTGCAGTGGAATATTATCTCAACAAGCGTCCGATCAATACCACACCTACAACATCATTTATTCTTGATCTCACTAAATTTATACTAGAAAAGAACAACTTTCTATTCATGGATCAGAACTTCATTCAAACCAAAGGCACAGCGATGGGTACAAGGATGGCACCTTCATATGCCAATCTGTTCATGGGCAAACTGGAAAAAACATTTCTTGACCGCCAACTCAACAAACCACTTTGCTGGCTTCGTTTCATCGATGACATATTCATGGTGTGGACAGCGGGCCAAGACAATCTTACCATATTTTTAAATAACCTTAACTCCTTTTCGGCTCTGAAGTTCACCTCAAATCAATCCCACGACCAGGCAACATTTCTCGATGTGGACATTAGGCTGTCAGATGGCCACTTCAAAACTTCGGTACATCTTAAACCCACTAATAGACAACAATATCTGCATTTTGATAGCTGCCACCCATTCAACACTAAAATATCTATTCCATACAGTCTTGCCATACGGGCTCACCGCATCTCCTCCGATCCAGAAAGTCTTCAAACCCACCTGGAAAACCTTCAAGAAGCCTTTACAGAGAGGGGATACCCTAAACCTCTCATTAATAACCTACTTCGACTAGCTGAAACTTCACAATCACCCAAACCTGAAAAACCTGATACTATACCTCTAGTGACTAAGTACTACCCAGGCCTACAAAAGATAAATAAAATATTAGCTTCGGGTTTTCACATATTGGAAGCATCCAGCCGCACCAACAATATTCTCAAAAAACCACCAGTCCTTGTGTATAAACAGCCTCCATCACTTAGAAATCTTCTGGTACACCCTAAACTCGTAACTGAAAATGACACAACCTTCATTCAACCACAACAAGGCTCTCAACCTTGCAACAAAACAGCTTGCAAAACCTGCCGAATACATCATCCAGCAACCACTTTCTCTAGCAACATCACCAACTCCATCTATACTATCAAAGACAGTCACACATGTGAGTCCAGTAACCTAGTTTACCAACAAGAATGCCAACAAAGTACTGCACAATATGTTGACCTCACCACTGAGACTTTGTGAATGAATGGACACCGCCATGACACCAAAATTAAGAATCCAGAAAAACCAGTTTCAGCACACACCTCCAATCATAGCCTCAACTTTGAAGACTGCTACACTGTCAAGGTGTTAAAATCACTCCACAAGACACAATGTAATATGTCTCAGTTAAGAAGATGGGAACTGGCACATCAATGGATCACAAAGTCTAGAAAACCACCCAACCTAAATATTCGCTAATTTCTACCCAGAGACTACACCAGCACCACCTACCATCCACACAGTAAACTACAAACTTTCAGGGAATTTAATCTTCATCAGAGAAGTTTTCATCCTTTCCAATCAAGTTGGCATCATTGAAGACAACATCCTCTTCAGTCTAATTACTACTACTTCCTGAGGAAGGTGATTTAATAGCATCGAAATATTGAAGTGTGTGTAAATTTGTGTTAGTGTCTTTTCTTTTATTTGTGTTCTACTTTTTTCCTAATACTTTATCACAATTTATATTGTAATACATATTAACAAAACAGGTTACGTTAGACTTTAATACATTATCTTGAGTCTATAAGTTTCCTCTAAAATGATTTATCCACATGTGTTAGTTCCCCGTGGTGGACCCTTTTTTCTCCACTTTGATTATGGTTTGGGCTACTTACAATTAACATAAAACCACACACTTTCTTATATTTTATGTTCTTTATTTTATTATATTTTTACATTTTAGCAGAATTATTTATTAATGACAAATAAAGATTAAATTAAGCCTAAAAAAGACTAACACATAGTAGATGTGAAGGCTCTTTATTACATTACACCTAACTGAGTGGATAACAATAATATACCATAAGTAGGGTATTCTCAGTATCTTGATGATGAAAACATAATATCTAGTAAACTTAAGTGAGGGGGAGGAATTATGTAAAATGAAATATAAACTGTTTATAAATCTTCTTGCATATTATAACTGCTGGGCACTCGCAAGCCTATTACATCAATAATGAATTTATTTTGTGTTTAAAGAATATAATTAAATTAACAAAATAAATAATGGAAAACAGATATATAAATAGATGAAATAGTCGATGGCTAAAAGATTTTAAAAAAACCTGACCACTTTACAAAAACCATTCTCTCAAAGCTCCATCCACTCTAACACACACCTGACTTCCATCATACCCCTCCATAATGCATTTACAAACCATGCAACCACACCATATTCCTTAACGCACACAGATAACATTTCATGAAAATAAAACTCTACAAAGTAACATTCCAGCCACACGCTGGCGGGCTAACACTGTTACAGAAGTAGAGTAATGGAGGGGGCTGGCGGAGATCTTGCAACGCAGCGCTACTACCCCTCCCATCTCACCCCCACACATACATTACAGTATTTAGATAATTTGCAAGTATTAGGTAGAGGCACCTTTTTAGCATCAATTATTTGTAAAAATAGCATTTTGGTTTTGAAAAATCGTGTTTTGTAGCATTTATATTTTTTTAAATTAGCATTATGTAGCAAAGTGACAAGCATATAGGTCAAGTCATATAAAGACAACCTTCGTTTTCAGATACCGGTGTGCAGCAGGGTGATCTAGTTTTTGTAGAGAAAATTCATAAAAGCATTTTTTTAGGTACATTTAATATTTTGGTTGTAACAAAGTAGTTACATTCGGGGGTAGAAAAATAGCTTTTACTTCTCTACAAACAAGTTTGTCATCTTATGGGTGCTGTGGAACATCGTCAACCACAAGCAAAGCCTGGGGTGGTACATCAATTTCTTGGCCGAATTTTTTTTACAGAGGGTACAAATTTGAGTTTTAAATCATTCCTTAAAAAGATGACTGTTCACCCATGCCTTGGTTTGATGTCCATAGAATACAGGAAGCGAATTCATATTAGTATTTTTAAAGTGGTTAGGTTTTTTTAATTTGCCAATAACCATAGGTGGCAACTTATGTGTTTGGCTGCATTGCTACCTGCTAAAAGTGTTATACGTTCCTTATACATTATGCACTCAACATAGTTCCTTTCTGCTTATGTTGAGAAAACCATAGAAGAAGTGCTTCATCAATTCTGACAAATTGCCACACAAAACTGTTAGATTTTTCTTCCAGTACCTTTTACTGTTGCACTTTCTTCCTTCACTCGTAGCTTATCTTTAATAAGAGTACTTACTGGCCATTTCTACAGCCAATAACAAAAGAAACTGTTTTAGATAAAACACATATAACGGTTCACTTTAACAACTAACCCAAAAATAAGATTGTGGGTCCTCCTTCCATTCACGCATGACAACAGACAACTGGGTGGGGTGACTGACCTTGGTCCAGTGTACACTCACTGACGCACAGAACAACAACATTGTATGATGTGGCCCTAGCTATGATATACTACAGCTATTAGTTTATTGTTAGTTTAGTATATTTGTTCAGATAATACCAACATCAGCAAATGCAAAGAGATCTCGGTCCCAATTAGGTTGGGTTGGCAGGGTGTAAATATAAATATCTGCCAATTTATTGTTGTCTTTCTTAATACTAAAAAAGAATATTTATGAACATCTAAAACATGTTTAGCTGTGAACATGTAGAATAGGTGTGAAGGGTGTATTTAGAAATGGAGAAAGACGTTTGTTGGTTTTCTACCTCAAATTACTATACATTGTTTCTGCATTGTTTTCATTCTTTGAATTGTAATAAGAAATATTCTTTAACAGTTTAAATCTAGAAGTTATGATTTAAAAATGAGGCCTGTACAGAAACAAAGATATTTGTCAAAGTAAATATGATAATCTAGTTTTAGGTCATTCATTTTAGACTAAATGTAATATATAATGTAATGTATATAATAACTCTTGTTTTCTAGACCAGAAGGAGACATTATTTCTACAGACACCGTATCAGATGACGATGAATTCCATGATGCTCTGCGACCAATTACAATGGAGGACCTTGTTATTTCTGTAAACAAGATGAAAGAATCAAAAGTTCGCACAGGGTCATTATTTATGACCCCATTAGATATGGATTAGGTTTATTTGGTTATTTTAATATGTGAGATTACAATGTGTTATTGTGTGATACCAAAAAATGCCGTAAAAGTGCTGTGTAAATATATTTTGTACAATTGATACTAAAATATCACGTACTTGGATTAAAATAAAAAAGTTTTTTTTAATATGTTGTAGTATTTTGATAATTTGTTAATACATCAAGCACAATATGATTGTTAATTAATTGAAATAAAACCTGATAGGACAGTTAAAAATGTACTACTTAATAACATGTATACACATTTCCAGAAATCAGGTTAAATTTTAACTGTTCTCATTGTACACACTGACTGGTTTGATTTTATGTGCACATGTACACACAGCTACTCTTAAAAGAAGCAGTTTTACCTTGACTGATTACATTATGGCCTTGCTATACAAGCCGCATTGTGGTGTTTTCCGTCAGGGTAAGACTGCTGCTATATACAGGCTTGTGTTAGAGACGGTGCTGGTGTTATTTTCTTATAAAAATGTATCCTTACAACCAATTAAAGTATGGCATGATTGTTGATATTTAATCATGGAGTTTTTTTTATCTATCGTCTTTAGTAATACTTAACTCTGTGTCTTTAATACAATAACATAAAATGAATTTTGCTTTGCTGTTAAAACATCAAAATAAAAGCTAATTAGAAAAAACTTGTTTGCTGGATATTGAATGTAAGAGAGAGCAGGAAAGTGCAGGCCATGGGAATTAAGTTTGTGAGGAGCAAGTTAGCTGTCAGGAGGAGAAACAAGATCAGGAATGAAGTTATCCAGGAAATAGTGGGGGTACAGGGAGTACATGAGATAGTGGAGGAAGCAAGACAGATCGTATGGGCATGTAATGAGGATGGAACAAGAGAGAGATGAAATATGTAACCCGCCCAAAGGCTGGAAACAGTTGATAATGATGATTTATTTACTGACCATGGGTATTAACCATTTTCTCATTGTATGGATGCAAGCTTGGGTTATTTCATTCGAGTTGAGTATTTCTAAAAGTTTCCAAGTTTGAGAATTGTATATTCATAATTTTAAAATATTGGAAAGTATATTAAAACACATGTTCTTAAAAGATGGATCGCATTTATTTTTATAAACAGTTATAAATAACATTTATAAAACACAATTTAAAAATAAGAACAACACTCAAATAAAAAATAATTAAAATGGTTTCAACACTCATGTCTTTAAGGACATTAAAATTATGCTAACAATAATAAAAAAGTCAATAAAATTAATAATTGCATGATGGCTTGGAAATTTATAAGACAGTGTACAGTAAGTGATAGTAAAGGAAGCCAACCTGAAAGAAGAGTTACCATATTGGCCCGAAAATAAGCCGCATTTTTTTCCAAGAAACAGCTCTCATAACACTCCAATGCGGCCTATAGTATAATTTACCATTTTGATTGTTCTAAATAAAATACAACAAACTTTGTTATTGTCAGATGAACTTCTTAACTAATTTCCCCGTCACTATTCCTAATATTTTTCCAAGAGGTTTACATGGTTTGTCATGGCAATACAAGTAAATAACTTCAATCAAGTATAATTCAAAATGGACGAAAATATTGAATAAAGTTACTGGGTGAAAGTGGTTCTAAAGTTCTATTATGTTCTTATTGTGAAAATTGAAACTAATTTTTAACAATGTGTTAAGTAACTGAATGATTTATAAGTGGAAATGCTGATATTATCTCAATTAAATAGATAATGCTTACCATTGGGTTTTAAAAATAGATAATTAAGTACATAAAGTGGAAGCTCGAAAATGACGAACCTACAAAACTTTCAATCTCGATTTCAAGATTAAGCGACAAGTTCGTAATACAAGTACTCACAGAGCCTTAATGGCATTTATTTATACCTACAAATTGATTATCTTTTAATTAATATAATGTCCAAAGTCTCAATTGAGCAGAAAATAAGGAATTATGAATGCCTGGAAAAAAAACTGCAAAAGTGTCAGTATTATTTCTATGATTAGGAATTTTAAATTAGTAATAACCTTAATAGATAATGCTCAACTTGAGAAGTGGTAATGTCTCAAGTAGAGGATGGTGATAACCTCCTATGTGTCAGCCCATTTATCCTCGAAAGAATGATAAATGGAGCAGCTGAATAACATGATGGCACAATCATAATTCAGACCATGAATGACATTCAGTCTTGCAACTTAATGGCTTTATCTGAAATATTGTTGCAAAATTTGGCTCATATGAAGGTGAAGACACACAGGCTCCTCAATCTTTTTGCAAGGGAGTGGTCACTTGCTATGACCTTAACTGTGTGAACATTGAGTAAATCTGTGAGGATCCTGCATCTCAACATGTCACCAAAGTCAACTGAATAACGATAAAAAAGAATGGATAGTAAAAATATAAATATCCTCACCCTTGCGACTACTACCCTTCCAAAGGCAGTCTGAGCAGATTTCCACAAGCTCAGGGTCTGGCCGTATGTCCCTAACCTTCTGCGCTGTTTTCAGTGCCAGGAGTTTGGACATATGAAGCTGCGATGCCGTGGTAAGCCAACCTGTGCAGATTTCGGACTCGCTACACTGTGTGAGTCTACTAAGTTCTTTGTCAACCACAAGGGTCCACACTCTGCCTGGTCTCAGAACTGTTCTAAATCGAAGGTAGAGAAAAAAGTAATGGAGATTCTAATTGAAAAGAAGATATATTATGCCCAGGCACATAAAGAATATGTATCCAGTCAAGCTCCTTCCTGTATTTCAGACATCTTATAATCACATTGTTAGCCAGAACATAAATTGTCCTAACTACCAATGCGCAGTCAATTTTGGGAAAAGATCTTCATAACTCGTGCCACTGGTCTTTGCTTGAGACAATAATAGTCATACCACC
>CABFOW010005595.1:0-13012 GCA_902141385.1 Timema californicum
TCACAAGATGTCTTGTCAGAGGGGAAGGAAGGGTTTGGTAATCAGATAGATCTGTGCCGGGACCGAGGATTGAACCCCGGACGCTCAGCACAGAAGTCTGACACCTTACCCCTAGACCACCAGGTCACCTACCCAAGAGTAGAATACTGACTAGATTAAGGCTAGAGGTACGATGGATGATAAGATAAACCTTCTGAAAGATATATCAAATATTCCAAGAGCTGAACCAAGTCCAAATGTATACACATGCTTTAATCATCAATATATTTATCGGCTGAGCTTCATAATGGTTGATACCAAAGGATATTCTCAAAGTTTCACACATTTCTAGAATTTTCTTTATAGTGCCATTTAAGTAATTGTAATATAGATTTCTGGTGTTACAATAAATAAGACGAGATGGAAGGACGCATAAGAGAGTGCAATTTTTTTTTTATTGAAAACACTTTTCCATTCTTCTCCTCTCACTTGCACACTTTCTCTAAGGTACTCCCTGTACCCCTACTCTTTCCCGGATAACTTCATCCTAACGACAGCTAACATGCTCTTCACAATCTTCACTCTCGTGGCCTAACTCTGCGCTCACTAAATGGCGGACTGCGGTCCGCATCAGGGCTGCAGAGAAATTTTCAACAACCTTGACAAGAAAGCGATAAACAGAAGAAATGATTCTATTTCGGTGGTGGGCAGGTGGTAGACATGGAAGGCCAGCGATAATAAATAATTAAACCAACTAAAAGAAAAAGAGAATCACATTTTGAATTAGTATAGTCCCATAGGGCTTGATCTTGTCACTGTTACAGTTTTGCCGGACCCGCGGAAGTGTGTGGAGTTTTTAAAACGGACCTCCGCCAAAAATACGTTTTGTTGTTTGTATTTCAGCAAACAATACCTCCCCAACGGTGATGAGTTCTGCTACCATTGTTGTGACGAGTAGCTCGACGGCGACCAATGTATGCACCGCTTCTGTAAGTAGAGGGCCGAGACCCACTCCTCCCAACACGCTCAACTTGGTCTGCTCCGCGTCTTCTCAGACCGCCACTCTTTCCGCAGGTAACTCATCTTGACTGCTACACGGGATGAAAGAGGACAAGAGATAGTTGACATCTTTGAAGGCTTTTTTTTTACCAATCTTTACTTTTGTTTTTATATATTTTAATTTCAACAGTTCTTAAATATGCCGTGAGCATTGTGACATTTGATTATATACTTTTTAAATGAAGAGAAAATTGGGCAATATCTATGACAAATATTCGAGAACTGTTGAACTGTTATGTAGAAAAATAAATTAAATGTAATCTAATGAATCGATAGTTAAATATTTGGCCACAAATTTTTTTTTTGTCGCCAAAAATGCAAAAAAAAAACAGAATTTAAGTAACCTTCACTCCACTTTAACATATTGAAATATACTATAAAAGTAATTACTTCTAACCATTTCATTGTTTTAATCTGGGGTTGCGGGCCACGGTGAGAGGGACATTTTGGAATTGGAAGGCACATGTCACTTAATGGCTTCCTCAAAAACCACATTATTTATCTACAGCAAATTTTTACAAAATATTTTACTGGACCAACTATCAATAAGAGCGGTTACCTTTTTAACATTATGCTTTAAAAATAACTTTTTTTATTTCAATTACAGTAATTAAAATACACACCGTTTGATAATTTATAATTGATGAAGNTAACTTTTTTTATTTCAATTACAGTAATTAAAATACACACCGTTTGATAATTTATAATTGATGAAGATACATTATTGAAAAAAAAAAATATGAGAGAAGGCTTTAGGCTCCTCAACCCTGTTTCAATCCAGATGTGAATTTGGTCGTGTTTTTTTGCAGGGGTGAGGTCATCCAATAGCAGCCCTGCTCAGCAGGTGACCTCCCCTCCCTCGTGCAACGGTGACGGCGGCAGTAGTTCTCGCTCGGGGCCCCTTGTGGTGTCTGGTGGGGGTAAGACGCCTCCCCCGCCACCGCCGCGGTGGGCTAAACCTACAGCCCTGTCTTCTGGGGGCCAGAACTTCACGGTGACTACCACTGTGACATTCAGCGTGAATAACACCACCCCTCCCCCTCACGTGGAGGTGTCGTGTGTCCAGGTGAGAGCAGGGGAGGGGTGGAATGAGAGTAGTGGTGCATTGTGGGTGAAACCTGAATGTGTGAAGACAAGATATTGGACGTGTGTGTTGCGCATTTACACAAAATAATAAGAAACACAATAGAGATTCTCGGTTCTTCTCACAGTTTGAATCCTTTGGTATTTGAGATATTTGAGATTCAAACAAATTACATTACATTTTCAATGTTCATTTTGGTTTTGAATATTACATTTTATTATTTTGATGGGTTTTTTTTAGCACCGCATCTTACTACTCGTTTGGGGAAAATACCTAATTTAATAATCACACCAATCGATTAGAAATTAGGAAAGTCTAATTTAGAGTAAATACACTCGCATTTTCATGAAGGGAGAGTGGAAAACCTTTTCGGATAAACCGCCCTTAGTGCACCTGACCGAGATCAAACCCCGATCTCCCCGTCTTGGCAGTCTAGCCTAACACGAGAGTAGCGTGTTAGACCACTTGGCCACCGAAGCGGGTATTTTGATGCTAAAATAATTTTACAAATTATTGTCATAGCTTTTAAAAATATTTGCTTTTCTCAAGGCTGAGGAGTAATAGTTTAATTCACAGTGAACTGAATTACTTGCACATTTTGTCCTGATATTTCAATGAGTTGGAGAAGGAGACCTGGACATGGGAATTGAAACGGCAACCTTTGTTTTTGAAATTTCAAGGTATCCACAACCTAAGATAATTTCCAACTCGATGTCCTGGTATTGAATATTTTTGATCTGTCATCCAGAGGGGTTGTATCAATACCAGAGCCAAATTCTCATTTTAGGTCGCCCCTAAACAATCTCAAATAGAGGATGGACACATGACAACATCTTCTCACGGCAGCACCTTGGACCAGCGAAGCATGCGGTTACACCAAGTGGTGTCCCCGTCTACTCCAACGGAGGCCGCCAAGCTACCTGCCAACAACCGCGTCAAGAAACACCGCCCCAACCATTTGCGCCAGTCCTCCGTCAAAGAATCTCATCACTATCAGGAGTCTGACATCCTTGATTCCCCCACCGTCTACTACCGCAGCTCGGTCGCCGACAAGTTTAGCGACTATGAAGACATCTGGGGCCCGGAGATGTTATCCACTTTCAAACCGACCAATCAGATCCCGCGATCTTCGCCCTTCTCCTCTCCTGAAGATATCAGCAGCAGCAGTGGGGGGATCAGCAAGAGAACTCCAGATCTTCTCGAGAGAGTAGGAACACCCGTTTCTGGTAGCTGTATCTCGCTCAACTCTGGCTCCAACAACTTGAAAGAACAAAAGAATCGTCTAGGGCTCGTGATAAACACTAACGCATGCAACTCAAACTCCCACTCTCCGCTGTCTCCTCCCTCGGACGGAAAGAGCGATGGCCCGTCTGCATCCAATCACACAAAGCAAGGCAGTCCTTTCTACGCGGAACCTGCCGACGCGTTGAAGCAATCCTCTGTAATAGCGAGGCGGAGACCACGCGTGGTACAGAGCGCGTTCCCCCACCATCAGCCGCGCAACCACCGGCACTCTGACCCGGCCTTCTTTCAACAGTGGCCCGCGAGTACCTCTTACCATGCCGGGGGACTGGAGAGGATCGACTCTACCGAAGAGCTGCCCCTCTCATCCTCGGTGGACAACCTAGCACTGCTCAAGAACTCCCGCAACATCACGGCCACTCAAACTAGCGGCGGGAACAAGCCTAAAGGGAAACCGGTGCAGCCCCCACGAGTCAGACCTAGTCATGGGGCGGGGAAGTCCTTCAACGACACATCTTGGGCTGTCGACTCAAGCTGGGAGTTTATAGGTAAGCACTCATCAGTAGTTTTCTAGTAGACATAATATACAAGTGCTAGGGAAGTCCAAGGTATACACCGTATTTTCTGATATTTTTAAAATTTCCGCCACCCACACCGGTATTCGCATGGTCTAATACATCATTCTTGTGTTATACCGACTTGCCAATCACGGGAAGATTGAGGTTTTAATCCCAGTTGGGTATTCTGATCAAATGTCTTTTCCTACATAGTTTCTCACTTTACCTTGACACAAATTCAGGTTCATTTCCTCTCATAATATACCCTCCTTATCCATATACCATTAGCATGGTTTATGTATGCATACAATCCAAATGGTCACCAAGACACGGGGAAAAGAGGTCATTGGGGGAAAATCCTTTGTAACTTTTATCATGCATCCATCGTATGAATAAGATAAACAAAGACCTTTTGGCTCTTTTATCATAGATTAATTTAATAAGATTAGCCAGGGTCAACTTTGTACCATATCCAGTCTTTTATTATTTTATCTTAGATTAATTTAATAAGATTAGCCAGGATCAACTTTGTACCATATCCAGTCTTTTATTATTTTATCTTAAAAGATAAAGTAAAAATAATGATGTACAAAATTAATTATATTACATATGTAAGATTTGGGGCGTGTGTTTGTTTCAAGTAAATGTATTGATGTCGACAGGTAACGAAGATGAAGGGGTCGATGGAGAAGGTGGAGAGGAGAGGGAAAGACGCTTCCCCTCTCTGGAGCAACAGGAGACTTCTCTGGAGGAAGGGGAAGTCGGCGACGGTGGCCACCGCAGGGTTACGGTTCAGGAGCTTATTGCCCAGAGGTACAGTTACATTTATCAGCCCTGGTTTATACTAATCATCATAATCATCATTGTTTCCAGCATGTGGCCGAGTTAATCTAGTAAACTGCCTTCATTCTTCCTCGTTTAATCGCTTCCATATTATCTTCTCACGTGTACACTTTCTGTTATATGGTTTAGACTCTGATTTACAAATCTTTACTATTATAAAAATTAGATAAATATTTATAAGGAAAACCTCTTTTAGCTAGATGAGTTAATTGTATTATATTTAGAAGAAGGTACAGGAAAGGTGTATGTAAACATATAAAAGGGAACAAACCCAATATGGCTGTTAAAATGAAAAGAAGAACAGAGTTTTCATTTTACACTGCTGCCACTGGACAAAGAGGTAATGGCTGTGTCTTGAAGATAATTGATTATCACCCACTCCCCTGACCTAGGTTTAATTCTATCGGAACTCATCAGGAGGGAGTGTGAAACATGCAACACAACTCCCTAATCGAGGAAATATTATTATTATTATTATTATTTAG
This sequence comes from Timema californicum, assembly GCA_902141385.1. Lineage (NCBI taxonomy): Eukaryota > Metazoa > Arthropoda > Insecta > Phasmatodea > Timematidae > Timema > Timema californicum. Next base: position 5,250 of record CABFOW010005595.1, read on the forward strand.
CTACATTACTTACTATTCATTCGAGTTATACACTTTTAAGTACTAATTACGCTAATGGATTAGGAATTTGAAAGGTTGAATTAGAGGAAGTGAACCCGCATTTGCGTGGAGGGAGAGTGGAAAACCATTTAGGAACCCCTGCCCTCCCCAGAGTACCCGACCGAGATTCGAACCTCGATTTCCCTGTCCTCGGCGGTCGAGCTCAACATGACTAGCACGTTAGCCAACTACGCCACCGAGGCAGGTAAAAGAGGAAATAAAATGAAAAATATATCCAATGTTAGTTTCCTGTGTTTGTCTGTCCTTTATGTTATTTCTTTTTCATCTTCCTATCGAAATGTCCTAGCATTCTTTACTAATTTTCTTTTTTTTTCCCTTCTGTTGCTTTAACTATTATTCCCCACCACCGATTAAATGAGTCTATAAAATTCCTCTTACCAATCGCTTAAAATTGTATATGCATGTGATTTCAAGTCTAGGGCTATGAAGGTTCTAAAAGTCCCTCCCATCTCTAGATAAAATATACTAATTTAGGTCTATGATATTTCCAGACTGAACCCCAATTTAAGGAGGAAACATGACGTGTGTGTGTGTGTGTGTTAAACATCATCTTATGTGCCTTTACTTTTCATCCACGATTGTTTCCAGCCTGTGGCCTGGGTCAATTTTTTATTAAAGCCATATATTTTCCACTACCAGCTTGCCAGGTCTGTTGTAGCTTCATCTGCCTTATAATTTAACTTAAAAACTAGGACAGACACAACATCCAGTCCCCGGCCGTTTGCTCATCAATGTGAAAGGGTAAACCCATATTTCACCAGTGACAAATCTTTTGGTCTTGTCCGAGAATCGAACCCCAGGACTCTTAGCTTAGTAGGCATACACGCTACCGACAGAGCTAAAATTTTGGATCATCTCATTTACCTGTCGGATCTATTAATATTCAAACCATATTAATTATATCAATAATTTTCCATTTTTATTTAAAATTTATTAAAAATTTAAAAAACTAATTTTGTAAAAACATTCCTTTACTTAAGAGCTGTTTTTTCTAGGTTCCCTGAGCTGCTGCTGTCTCCAGACACAGTCTCAACAGTAATAAGCCCCAACAGGGGCCCCTCGGATATAGACAGTTCTGGCTTCAGCTCGCGCATGTCCTCGTATGACAACGTGGAAGGCCGTAATTTGCACCATGACTCGAACCATCACCACCTTAACGTGCACAACGCCCACCCCTGCGGCTCCCACATCAGTGACGATGACACCCAGACCATCTTCTCGGAACCATGGGACAGTTCTCGTTGGGAGAACTTGCTGCACATGGAGTCTAGTGAAAGTGTCTCCAACTCTGCGGTGCAGGAGTCTAGCGCCGAACGGCTGCTGGTTCCAGAGGGGAACGCCTTGTGTGACGCCCCCAGCAACCAGAGCATCGTTTCGCAGGTCAAGAGGAGCAAAAGCTTCAAAGAAAGACTGGACCCTCTGTTATGTGAGTGATCCTACTTTCTTTAACTGTACTCTTAATTTTTTTTTAAATTGGTAAAAATTAGAGATGCCAAGATTCCTGTTTTTATCGATTCCAATTCTTAAATTCTAACCTTACTTTTTTTTTATGCATCTGTTCTCATTTTAAAAATAAGTTTTTTTATTTATGCAACAAAACAACACTTAATGGCGCCAGCCCACATTCGAGCCATATTGGCAGAGTGGCTGTGTAAGTTGGCAAAGATAGCGTCAATATTTTTGGGAAGAGGGTGTCATGTTGTCAACCAACAAAGCCTGCGGCTGTTAATCTTAAGTTTTTCTAGACCTCGGATGCTACTTCCTTATTAACGGCCGCGGTTCAATCCTCGGTCCCGGCACAGGTTTATCTGATTACCAAACCCTTCCTTCACCTCCGACAAGACATCTTGTGAATGTGGGGAATGCCAGGCCTCCACCGTGGTTCGGATCCCACGTTAAACTGTAGGTCCTCCATTTCATCTCACAATCACCCTACACCATTACACATTAGCGTAAGTGCGTACAACCCGAATGGGTAGTAAGACGCGGTGCTAATAATAATAATAATAATAATAATAATAATACTTCTTTATTCAAGTCCACACAAGGCTGATTTTGACCTCATTCCAGACCCACTGTTTCACAGAAAAGTTCTTATAACGTCGGGGACTGAGCCCAGGACCTCTGGATCTGTAACCAGTATCTCTGGCGACAAGACCACAGAGGTGGTCATTCATATAACATACTGTAATATATCTGAAAAAATATAATAAAATTGTAAATATTAAAGAAATAACTTAATACCGTTACATTTTATCTGTGTGAGCTCACCAGAAAGAACACACAGGTCATGTTTAGTACATTTACAATTTTCTAATACTAATGTGAAGTGTCAAAAAAAACAAAATAATAGTCACAATTTAAACCAAACCAAATCATAAATATTGCCGGTTAGTTTAAATACCCCAACTTTCCTATCTGGGATATGTGGGTTAAGAATAGTTATATCGAAAATCATGGTATTAAGATCAATTCTTAATTCTTTCAATATCGGCAGGAATTGAGGGTATCTAAGAATCAATCTCCTCTGATGTCCATAGTAAACGTATGTGGGGGCAATGCACCACTCACAGCCAGGGATGGGCCAAGTTGACTTTTTAAACCTGAAGCGAAGTCGAATTGGAAAATATAAAATATTTGCAAATCAAAGTTTGATTATTTTAAAAAAAAAAGTTTAACGTTGAGGGGAAAAAATCATGTTTCATAACTATAGAACCATATATATTTACAATATGTTATATTGCGAATATGATTAACATATTTCATCCTAAAATTTTTAATCAAGCTACAATCTTTAACAGGGTCCAAATTTTTATGACCTTTCACTTTGTTTTATTATTACTTTTTACATTACAGACAACACACTCATGTGTACATATAATCAGTTTATGATCCGCTGCTCGGGGTGGAAACTATTTTTTTTTTTTGTAGATTCGGTCATTTTTTGTAATTTTGGATAGTTATCTAGTATTATATTTGGAAGAAGGTATAGGAAAAGTGGATAGAAACATATAAAAGGGACGAACACAATATGGCCTTTACAATGAAAAGAAGAACACAGTTCACACTTTACACTGCTGCCAATGGACAAAGAGGTAATGGTTGCCTCTTAAAGAAAATTGATAGTCACCGCCCAATCCCCCCAGTTATCTAGGTAATTGTTAGGTCATTTTTAGGCGTATTTGAGACATTTCTCTATATTTATGTTGACTAAGTATATTTTTAAATACCTACTATTTCTTATAAATGCGTAGTTATTCCAAGCATATTGTTTTCTAGACACATTTGTCTGAATGGGGAGATAATGAAGACTGATCTTTGTATCCTCTTTGCTTGTATGGTTGTAAAATACACATTCCTGGTGAGGGTTGCAATTACTGATAAGCCAGATATTTGTTAATAAATATTATATTTAGCAGAATGAAATAGTTTAGTAGTTAAAGGCTTTTCATTGCTTAGATATATTTTTTTTTTCATTTGTTAAGTGCTTGTTTTATTAATTTGTGTGTATTTATTACGAGTGATTGTTAATATGTTAAGGTTGTTTGATAATTTTAGGTTAAATGAGCAAAATTTAATCAAAATTGTTTGATATGGTTTCATGAATAAATAGATGTTTTATATTATTATTAGCATCGCGTCTTACTACCCTTTCGGGCTGTATCCAGATGTTTTATATTTTTTTAATTAGGTATAGTCCTCTTTATTATATATTTCTTAATTCAGTCTATCATGCACCAACTTAGAATGGATTAAAAATATAAGAGATTGCCAAATTAAATATGTCGCCAAAAACATGAGCTGTAGATGGGTACCAATATACATTTATACACAAAAGTGTTGTGTAAACCTTTTTGAAGGTTCAATCATATTAAAATGATTTTTCTTTTTCAAAATCTCAAGATTGATATGTATTCATTTTAACAACAACATACTCTCTCATTTTTATAATATGATATATTTAAAATAAAAGCTTAACAAATGAAGAAACTCTAAAGATTAATGTCAACCCGGCGATAGAAAGCAAACTCGGACCATAATCAACTTACAACCACAAACATGTATTGAAAGTCACTCAAATTTGGTGGAAATGTGTTTTATTTGATTATTTAGTCGTAAAGTTAATCTAAAAGTTATCAAAATCTTCTGATAATACTTGCTAATGGATTATTCTATAATTTCTCTTAACATGACTAGTTAAGACTAAGAATGTAAATAAATTTTTATATTTTAATTTCCGCCATTGTGACTACATGATTTTCCATTTTCCAAATAAAGGACTTACAATTAAAATCATTCTGTACATAGCAGAATTTATATTATAAAGGAACACAAACACATTTTTCTACACTCATCTGTGATGTCATCTTATTATAAAGATTATTTTATAGGTATTGATGAAAGAACAGAATAAGAGCAGGATACAGGTATGCGAGATTAAAATGGCGAAGGAAGATGGACAGGGTGAGAGAGAGAGAATGTGAAGGAGGATCCCCTGCAGGATAGGATGGAGAAGGCGAGATTTAGGTGGTAAGGACATGTTAAGAGGGTGGAAGAGGGGTGGATTTCAAGGAAGATACTTGAAATGGAGGTGACTGGTAGGAGGTTAGGAGAAAGACCCGGGGACAGGTGGATAAAGAGAGTGTGGAGAGGAGTGGAGGAAGAGATTTGGTGGGAGGACAGGAGTAAATGGAGAGGCTTATGTTCGAGACAAACCCCGCCAGTGACAGGAAACTGTCATGACGATGGTATCTCTCAAAAGTGATACGTACATATCACATAACTTTACTATGAATATTGTTTGATCAATTACGATGATTGTCAAAAAAAAAGTCCCTTTCTATTGAAATGAGACTATAATTAAGTAAGTAGGATTGTAAAGTATGTCCCGGGTTTCCTCTTTTGTAATACTTATCTACTTTGGACAGCAGAAGTAAGAAAACGGTTGCTTATCTTAAGTCTTTGCCATTTAGTCTAAGTACTCTAACAATCCCCTTATCTACAGCAGTTCAGAGCTGTGTTATTAGTATTCTAAGTAGTAGCTTTATGTCGGTTGGTAGGGATTGCAAGTTAAGTGCAATCTTCTTGCAGTTTTCATAGATTTTTTTTTTTTTTTGCGAAATAAAAAAGATACTGCTCCATTATAAAACTAGTTTAATTTTCTTCGCATGTTGAGATCAACATTAATTGTTGAGTATCTGTGTAGGGTCTTTATTGAAAAAGTTTGTCACCAAATGCAGCTATGCTCTTGAAAGGTATTCAATAATCGTTGATATCACCATGTTTAGAAAATTAAGTTCGGTTAGTACTGGAGTTTTTTTTATTATCATTTTGCAAAAAAAAAGTTTCCTATGAAAGGAAATCTAAAATGGAAGAAAGATAAAATTATTAAAGAATAATAGGCCACTTAGATACGTACAAGTAATAGGAATGAATAACATAAATACAGGACTGAAACATTGGATGGAAATGTATTTTTTTTAAATGGTATAGTGCACTGCACAGACTTTCTCATGCTTTTCAAAATAGACATTTTCTAATAACTCTTAAGATTTGTGAAACAAAATAATAGATCTATACTTTGATATAAAAACACTACACCAAACATCATAAATGAAATAATATACACTGCTACTTATTGCATTAGGAACCTCAAGCGCTCTTACAGAAAAATTGAGGAAAGAGAAATATCTTTGTTTGCCAAAGAGCATAAGAATCAAATTCATTTTCAGTGATTAAATTGTGGTCTAGGGGTAAGGTGCTGGGGGTCCAGGGTTCAATCCTCGGTCCCGGCACATATTTATCTGATTACCAAACCCTTCCTTCACCTCTGACAAGACATCTTGTGAATGTGAGGAATGACACGCCTCCACCCGGGTGGTAAGACACCGTTCTAATAATAATAATAATATCTAAATTATAAATTATATATTTGCTTATAACAAATAAATTATTGGGTTTATAAAAAAATATTTCAAATAAAAGATTTTTTATCTTTAATAGTTCTGCAATTTGACAGTGGTAAGTAATTTTTCATGAAAAAATTAGAGTTGCCATCTTGTTTACAATAATAAACAATGTCTAGATATAAAATTTAATCATAGCCTTTAGAGCAAATTTCGAAAAAAAGAAAAATTATTTTCGCCCTTTAGTAAACTACCCTTGATTGTTATTGCCCAATCTTTAAAAATAGTTTTTGGCTCCAGCCCGAGGTACAAATGGACAGGCGGCATCGCGAAAAACACTGTTTTTAGTTTCAGGGTGTCGTGAAACACCGACATTTATCAAAATCTCATGTTTGATTTTTTTTTTTTACGATCACAATACTACTCTCATTGAGGTGTCTACAGTAATTAAAAATTATAATTAATTTTTATTCTTTGTGGTCAGGGTTCAATCCCCTGCACTCCCAATTTTCTGTGAACCAGCGGGTCCGGAAACGGCTCATCTGTAGCCTTGTGAGAACAAATGAGCAACTACTAGAAAACTGAGATCAGTGGCCATAGGGTTCATTGTGCTGACTACATGACACTCTATATTCTCAGAAGTCGGAACTATATTCGCCAAACGACTGCGACTGCTCGATTGTACGCTGAAACCATGGAGATAGATAGTAAATTTGATATTATAATCCAAAGTAAATGCCTTTTATCCAAAATAAAATAAAATTGGTTTGGTAGTTGTCAAGAAAGTTGATGAAAATGTATCTTTGGTGAAATATGGGTTTACCCTTTCACATTGATAAATTAATGTCCTGGGACTGGATGCTGTGCCTGCCTTAGTCTTAAGTTATATTATAAGGCAAATGAAGCTACGATAGGTCTAGCAAGCAGGCAGTAGAAAATATGTCTTGAATAAAAAACTGACAACATGCAGGAAACGGTAATAGATGTAAGATGTCAAGAAAGTGTTGTTTTTATGAAATTACTGCTCCTCTTTCGGTATGTTTAAATTTTTGGCATGTCCTTGGTTAAAAATAATAAAACATTAAAATTGTTTGTCTATAAGTATGGGAATAATTGTCGAAAGGAAATTGCTTCACTTTTTAAACAAATGGATAGTTAGTCAGCTCTCCTATTACGTTAGAATAATAGTCATCACTTACCTAACAAGAATCCATCAGACGTGTAGTACATGCTCTAACCACTCTACCACAAGGGCGCTAATGGCCTAGTTGTAATGCCTCTTAGCTCAGATTGTGTGACCTTTGGTTGAGTAAACAATGGAGTATCTTATCAGTTTGTGACTTCTCGGTGCATTATTGAAGTACGTCGTGTCTGATATCCATACCTTTTCCTTCTATTTACAAAGAAACCGGTTCCAAAGAGCAGTACTTTCCGATTTGCTGTTCAAGTTTACTTAGGAGCTCCATAAGGTCAAGCTCGTTTTGGACTTTGCTATTGAGGGCATTTAATTTTAATAAAAAAAAACTTATTCACTCCCAACGGTCAGGATGCAGAGCTAGTTTATCTGGGTTTTCCCGTGAAATAGAGGTATAGGTGTAAATCCTTGTCGATTGTATTGGGGAGCGGTGTTCCTAAATGGTTTCTCAATCTCAACCAGGTACATTTCTTATAAAATTGTACCCTTCCCATCCCTACTAAATTAGTGTTTTATTTATATATATGTATATATATATAATATATATATTTATGTACACATAACTCAAATACTGTTATATATGTGTATATTATTATTATTAT
>CABFOW010005595.1:26494-40757 GCA_902141385.1 Timema californicum
ACGTCTCATGACAAGATATTGAAGACCTGTTGATTAATAACATTCGTGGAATGTGAAACTAAATGTATTTACTGAAGTAATGTTGTATGTATCGTGTCGTAAAAACAACACTGTTATAAAAACCGTAAAATCGTGCCGTTAGCTCGGAACCCTCTCTGAAATCCGTCGCGCACCGCAGTTTGGGAACCAATCTTAAATAATATAAATAGAGAAGGGGGGGGGGTGACGGAGGGGAGGCATGTGACATTGACCCTTTTGACAACTTTGAGATGCGGGTCCAGAGATGAAGGCCGGCCGTGTCATCCTGTTATCTTCTGTTATACAGACAAGGGGTGCGTGGTTGTAAATTCCCGTTCTTTCATTGTTGTTGTTGTTTTTGTTGTTAGCGGGGCTAGGCTCGCGTCACTCGACAAACTTCTTAGGGTTGCGTTGAATCACGTCATTACAAACTTTAAAATATTGAGACTAGTCCATGGTCAAAACCTGTTATAATGCCGGGCTAAAACCGGTTATATCGGAAGGTCGGTTGTCTAAAAATCGGTTATGTCGGCGGTCTAAAAACTGGTTATATTGACGGGTCGGCGGTCCAAAAAACCGGTCATATAGACAGGTCGGCGGTCCAAAAACCGGTTATATCGACAGGTCGGCGGTCCAAAAACCGGTTATATCGAGAGGTCGGCTGTCTAAAAGCCGCTTATATGGACATGTTGGCTGTCTCTGGTCTAAAATCTGGTAATATTGACGGGTAATTTTCCGTGGTCCCTAAACCGGTTCTACGAACAGTTACATTGTGGCACTACTCGTACGTACCCTATGAGATCGTACAAGTAGATCTAGTAACTTTTCTGGATAACAGATAAGGAAGGCTCTTCCTATGAACATTGGATTGTAGACGTGAAGTCATGGTGGTTTCTAAATGTACACCTATTAACAATACTGTCAAAGAGATAAGGAAACATTAGCACTAAAGCTTTGAGTGAGAGTCCTTTAAAAATAATGTAAAATAAAGTTGGCTATGTACTACAGCAATTGTGTCGAAAGTTCTACTTTCCAATCACATGATTAGTTCTAATTGTGTGAAGGGGTGTCAAGTTTCGTATAAGACTCGTATACTAAATCACTCAATAGCCCCTTAAACTAAAATATTTAATGAAACAAATAACCGAAGCAATTGTTAATGCATTTTAGTGAGGATATTCCCTCTTAGATATCATATTCTGAAAATTGAAAAATGACACCTGGACACGGGAATCGAACTCGGGACCTTCGGCTTAGTACACCAATGCCCTTACCACTGAGCTATCCAGGATTCGTCCCGTGCCCAGGGTCATTCTTCACTCATAGTTTAAGGCAGAGTCTAAGATGGACGTGGAAGTCCTCAGCTGATCGGCGTTGTCTGATGGCTGTGATCTTATATAATCACATGTTTATAAGCTGACGACTTCCGCACGTCCATCTTAGACTCTGCCTTAAGCTATGAGTGAAGAATGACCCTGGGGACGGGACGAATCCTGGATAGCTCAGTGGTAAGAGCATTAGCGTACTAACGCGAAGGTCCCGGGTTAGATTCCCGTGTCCAGGTGTCATTTTTCAATTTTCAGAATATGATTTCTAAGAGGGAATATCCTCACTAAAATGCATTAACAATTGCTTCGGTTATTTGTTTCATTAAATATTTTAGTTTAAGGGGCTATTGAGTGATTTAGTATACGAGTCTTATACGAAACTTGACACCCCTTCACACAATTAGAACTAATCATGTGATTGGAAAGTAGAACTTTCGACACAATTGCTGTAGTACATAGCCAACTTTATTTTACATTATTTTTAAAGGACTCTCACTCAAAGCTTTAGTGCTAATGTTTCCTTATCTCTTTGACAGTATTGTTAATAGGTGTACATTTAGAAACCACCATGGCTTCACGTCTACAATCCAATGTTCATAGGAAGAGCCTTCCTTATCTGTTATCCAGAAAAGTTACTAGATCTACTTGTACGATCTCATAGGGTACGTACGAGTAGTGCCACAATGTAACTGTTCGTAGAACCGGTTTAGGGACCACGGAAAATTACCCGTCAATATTACCAGATTTTAGACCACAGACAGCCAACATGTCCATATAAGCGGCTTTTAGACAGCCGACCTCTCGATATAACCGGTTTTTGGACCGCCGACCTGTCGATATAACCGGTTTTTGGACCGCCGACCTGTCTATATGACCGGTTTTTTGGACCGCCGACCCGTCAATATAACCAGTTTTTAGACCGCCGACATAACCGATTTTTAGACANGAAGCACGGGGAGCGAGAGTTCGAGAAAGAGAGGGTCAAGGTGAGTAAGGCATGAAGAACTACCTGGTGAAGCACGGGGAGCAAGAGTTCGAGAAAGAGAGGGTCAAGGTGAGTTCATGAAGAACTACCTGGTGAAGCACGGGGAGCGAGAGTTCGAGAAGGAAGTGGAGAAAGAGAGGGTAAAGGTGAGTAAGGCATGAAGAACTACCTGGTGAGGCACGGGGAGCAAGAGTTTGAGAAAGAGAAGGTAAAGGTGAGTTCATGTTGAATAAGAACCACCCCACTTGTATTAAGCTCCCAGTAAAATATAATTTAAAAACACCTACAAGTATAATAAGAAAATAATGTCAATGGCTGGTTTATCTTTGCTTCCAGTTGAAAGCCAACGAGTTCCTGAACCTCGACGCGATTCTGGAAGGTGTGATGCACAAGCTAGTGGTACGACCGTTAAGGGAGCACCTCTACCAGCTGTTCGTGGACGAGTACACGCGCTCTGGCGCCATTCAGCTGTTGGCCGACAACATGAGGTACGCGCGCACCAAGCCGGCCCACGAGCTGGGGATTCGGCCGGAGATATTAGCCCCCTCGGGGGCCGCTCTCGAGACTATCTGCTACTATCTCACCAGGCTCCAAGAGGTGGACTCACCCCTCGAGAAGCTGGAGAATCTACTCACCTGCATCTCGGCTATCTTCAACTCGGTATGTCGCCCTCCTATTGTATGGAGACCTTTATCTAATATCGAGTGCGTGTGAAGCTTTGAGTCATCTTCAATTTGACTTAAAGACCCACACTAACCTTCGAATTTTTTAAATTCTGAAATAATAAGAAAACTGAAAAGATTTGTAAATCTCATAAAATATGACGTAACTTTTTTTTAGAACAGCTACTAAACAGTATTTTAACACAGGCTTGTAAATACATGATATCTATAATCTATAATGTAAGCATAGATAAAGTCGGATATGTCAGCATTAAATAATATGTGGACTTTTCTTTTCTTTCTCAAAACCATTTTTCTTCACCTAAATGCACTTATGGATAGTTTAAAAAATTAAGAGTAGTGCTCTTCGACAACAACAAAAACCTCAGCATCGACTTCAACTTTTATTTGTGTATTTAAAAGCTCTGCTTCACATTAAATAGTGAACTTTGTAGACCTTTGCCTAGTAATATAGTCATGACCCGCTTCGGTGGCTACTTGCTCTAAGTACTCTAAACTGCCGATGACAGGGAAATTTAGGTTATAATCTCTGTTTTGTGCACTAGGTAGAGGTGGTTTATTCATAAATTATATTCCACATAATACCCTATCTATTGGATAACGCCTAAACTAGACACTATTTGGAAAATGGATCTTGTTGTCTCGTGGCACTTTTGATGGTAGGTGTGGCCGGTCAGACTGTCTCGTGACACTAAAAGGGTCAATGGACATGCTGCTGACTAAGGCATCAGTTTTGTCCATTCCAGTTCGGCATATAAATCTATAAAATATATGTTTTCTCCAACACATGACGGTGCGTTCTTTGTCCCAGGTGAAGAGCTGTAACCAGGGCAGAGGAATCGCTCTCGGCGCGGACGACTTCTTGCCCCTCTTTGTGTGGGTGCTTGTACAGAGCGGCATGATGGCGGCCGAGATAGAGGCCGAATACATGTGGGGGTTGTTGCACCCCTCGCTGCTCTCGGGCGAGGGAGGGTACTATCTCACCACACTGTCCAGCGCTGTGCATGTACTCAAGAACTTCCGCGCTTGCTCCGAGGAACAGAGTCGAGCGCACGGCGCCGGGATGGGCGTTGACGTGAGTTGTCGTCATTAGCTAACAAAACAGTAGTTTTTACTTTTACTATTACCAACTTCTTAATTTACTTTAGAGCGTCCTTTTTTTTTTTAAGATTTTATTCGTTATTAGATCCTCATCAAGAAAAAAATTTTATCTTCTATTTATCGGTATTATTAAAATAGAGTTGTGTATCTGTTTGTCTGTCATTAGAGTTGCATGATATCTACCACATGCAGAGGTTTGAAATTTAAAAATCACTAACCCCTGTGCACAAACAGGTGAACCTCGAAGCTGGAATTTTAAAATTTGGATCTAGTTTTTTTTTAATATATATTCATTAAAAATTAGATTGGAAGAAATAAAATCAAATCCTCTAACTGTAGTAAGGCATTGTTTTCATGAGCTCTTAATTAATTATTAAAAAGGGACAGAACAGACCGACTTTCAATCAAAATAAAAACCAAATTAATGACACCAATAGGGTGATAGCAGAATTGATTCTCTAATTAATATTTAAAAAAAAGGTTTAACTTATTCACTCATAAATTTAAAAACGATACCTGGCCGAAGGAATTGGAACGCAGGATCCTTGGCCTAGTGTGCCAATACAACACATAATGCAGGGAAAATAGCTCAGTGGTAAGAGTATTGGGACCCAAAGGACTTGGGTTTAATTCCTGTGTCAAGCTGTCAATTTTTCATTTTTCGAATATGATACCTGATGTATCCGTTGGATATCATTTCCATCTTACAAGCTTCGTTATTAATGGTTAATTTACTATACAAGTACCAGCCTTGGTGGAGTAGTTGGCTAACGCGCTTGTCGTGTTGAAGCTCGACTGCCGAGGACGGGGAGATCGAGGTTCGAATCTCGGTCGGGTGAACTGAGGGGGGGTTTTTCCTAAATGGTTTTCCACTCTACCTCCACACAAATGTGGGTTCACTTCCTCTAATTATACCTTCCCAATTCCTAATCCATTAGAGTAATTAGTATTTAAAGCATATAAACTGCACGGGTAGTAAGACGCGGTGCTAAATATTATTATTATTATTACTATAATTATACTATACAAGTGATAGATTTCATTCATTTTAATCATTTATGCTATGCTCTAAACTTGGGTTTTTATTTTCCGAATAAAACAATTCCCTGTTTGTTTTGCCGTGATAAGTGTGTTCCATTTTGAGCAGATTATTGGTGGGTTGAAAGGTGGATCGGTCCCCCCCTGTTTCCTTCACTAGCGATGCTTTTGGAAGAAGGTACTGAGGTTCATGAAATAGAGATTCTGGGATGAAGGGGTGGGAGGGGGGGTGAGGTCCTTGGTGCAAACTAAAACTATGTTAAACAGATGAACATTTTTTTAATACACTTAAAGTGAACTTTCAAAGAAAAAGTGCATGATTTTTTTTAAACAAATTACGATTAGTATTGTAATACAATTACAACAAAAATGAATCCATAGCTTCAGTTTTCTATAAATTTAAACATCACAACACTATATACTGTTTTTTTGATAAATATTTATATTTTAAGTGGAGTTTCCCCTCTCGACTACTTTCTTAGTATAAATCGAGTCTCACTTATGTTATAAACTGTACTCTTGATGTTTTATGTGCAGGTTCGAGTGGGCCTGTTGGCGGATTTCCGATCTGTCCTAAAGATCGTGGTACCAGACGAAGTCCACGGATCAATCATCACCAAGACTCTACCCGTACGACCCAACATGACCACACGAGACGTGTGTAAAATAATTGCACACAAAGTGCGCATCACAAACCCGCAGGACTACGGCCTATTCAAACTAGTGGATGGAGAAGGTAATAATTTGTTTTAGCGGTACAGCAAAATTTAATGCTCACCCATATTTCCGAACCTCGAAACCAAAAATCGGTTGTATTTTTTGCTGGGGAATTTAACGCAAGATACCGAGATACTGCTGGAATGAGTGCGAGCGCAGGTGGTCCTGTTTGAAAACATTATTAACCTAAACGCGCTTTAATGGTCGACTAGTCAAGGCAGGGATAGGGAACTTGCGGCCTTTTGAGGTTTTTAATTGATTAAAATAAAATTAGTTAATTTTAAATTATAGTGTTAAAAAAAAAGACTTCTATTTATCTTTCATTGGCGCACTATCGTCATATTTTGGACAAATTCGTTGTACATGTTCCCCACCCCTGGTCTAAGGTGTCACACTTGGGTTAGACTGGCCAGCCGAAGACGATATCGGGGTTCAAATCATGGTCGAGTCTACTGAGGCTGGTTTTCCACCCCCCTTTTCCACACAAATACAGGTAGATTACCTCTAAAACTCTTCCTTCCTCATCTCTACCCCATTAGAGTAATTATCATATATGTGTATAACCTGAACAGGTAGTAAGACACGGTGATAAAAAAAACGTACCAGCGCAAAAAGGCAATGGAGTGAGGTAATCCGAACATGGGGCTACAAAGCTGAATGTCAAAACATAAAGGGGGAGGGGAGGGAAGGGACTATAGGAGTGAAGAGCACACAGCAGAGAAGTAGGTGGCGTTTTTGATCTAGCATTCAAATCTAGCGCGCAATTTATTCTAATTTGTACCCTAATTAAGCTTGTAAATCATCTATATCTTGTTTTTCCTAATTTCTAGAAACTCTACTGAATGATGGTGAATGTCCTCAAGATATAAAAGGCATTGTCTCACAAGTTGGCAAACATTGTATGTTCGCTTACAAGAGGATCGATGCCAAGATCGCCTGGCCTACAACTTCTTCTTCCAGTTAAGTCGTGGCGGAGTAATTTCAGTCTGGCGAGAATTCCGCTGGATTAAAAAGATACGTTCAGTATTGAGAGAGTAATGTGGAGTATGCCTCATACTTTTCTCTTTGTGCAGCAACACTTGATACAGCTATGGATTGGTATAGTGTCGGTGAATTTTGACAGGGATACTGTATTGAATATTGTTTAAAGTAAACTGAGGGGTATTTTTTTTGCTTTGAATCGTTTTGACCTGTATTATTAGCACTGTTGGTATGAACTCTCGATTTAAGCTACGTTCGAGTCCCTATTTTAATTGAATGAGCTTTTAGTATCTAGCACTGGCTTTTCACCATTTTCGTTCATCATCCAAACTTTGACTCTTTCACTTAAACATCAAATCTCTATAAGGAAAACCTTATTTCCTGTGATTGTCTTTAATGTTATTCCTTTTACGTGTTCCTATCTAAGTGTTCCATCATCTTTGATCTAATTCCTTTTTCTCCCTTTTGTGTTTTTGGTTTCCTCTTTTGGGAAGTTGAGTTGCTTGTCTCTCATTCCCTCCTGGTGAGTTCTGATGGAATAAAACCTGGGTCGGGGGGGATTGGGCAGCGACAAAAGATTTTTCATAAAGAGGCAACCATTACCTCTTTGTCCAGTGGCAGCAATGTAAAGTGTGGACTATGTTTTCTATCCACCTTTCCTGTACCTTCTTCCAAATTTATATTACTTTAACAACATAGTTTGACTTCCTGGTGTTAACAGCAACTATTCATTTTACACTCATTTCAAGGACGTGAATAACCCAAATCTGTGGTTTTGGTAAGCTGGAGTCGACTTGTGACCCTACACAAGTCTGCATCACATCTAAAAACTAAAATATGAAAATAATAAAGTTATTTTTCGTTGTTCAATATTCATTAATGATTTAATATATTTCCGGATAACCCAAGTTTAATTAATATCGTGGTGATTTTGCTTAGTTGAAAAATGATGATTGATATACACACTTGAGTTAAACCTGAAGAAAGCTAAATGTTAAAAAAAAAACATTTTGAAATGATTATTTTGTGTTTGGGGAAACTAATTAAACACTTGCTATTTAAAATATATTTGAATCTATAAAAATAATATTATGTGATCTAAGACATTTTCTTTTTTAGTATCGTATTTATTAAAATGTTATTTTCATTTCAGTAGAAAAAATAATTCTTATAGTAATAATTATATCCAACATTGTTTCTAATTTTAATATTTGCCGTACCAACATGTGTTAAGTAAAAAATGTATATTATATAAGTGCCGTCAATTCCTACTGGCCAAAATGCGTAATATTAATTATAGTCTGATTATATCGCTCAATATGGGAACCATGATGAGCAGCATTTGGTGAGTGCCCGGTGAGGACTCTCTATTGGCATAATGAAGGTATCTTTTCGTCCCCTAAGCGCCGAGTTTTTCTGTTGCAAGAGAGAAATTTAGTCAAGATGTGTTTGTTGATATTTATGTTGTTAAAGTTTTTGCTTTTTAAGTCTGAGTTTGTTTAGCTTTATAAGTGTGTTGATATTTATTTAGTAAAAACAACTTTGTGTATGTGTGTGTTTGTGTCTTAAAAAAGAGTGGAGATTTTAGATTATATTTGGTTAATTATCAAGTTAGCAAAAAAAAATTCTTTAATTAGAAATAATTTATTAATATTGTCTGAATGTGCCTCTCTTCTCTGGATGTATATAATATACTTACTTACAGCAACTTGAATACAGTTTGAAAGCAGCTAATGTGTATTTCTCAACAACCGAGAACGAAGTTTCCTATAATTAGGTAGTGTATATAATTTAACTGTGATCTTCTTAAATGGTTGTTTATTACCTGTGTTCTTGACGTACTATTTGAATTCTAATAAGCTGTAATTTCTTCACTTAGTTTTTCATTGAATTATTATTATCAACACTAGTTTAAAAAAAAACATCTATTCATTTGTAACCATTAATTTTGAACAAACTAAAGTAAGGAAATCTCCTCGAATATTTGTTGCTGTCATTTATGTTGTAAATACAGTAATTATACTACTTAACCGTAACTGTCCATCCAGCAATCGGTTGATTCTCCGATAATGTAAGGGGAAATTATTTTACAATAACTTTATTACAAAATCCATGTGTAGTGTAATAATCTTGATAATTTAAAAAATGAGTGTACAATCTTCAATCTGAAATCTTGTGACCAAATAATTTGTGCGCGTTTGCACACTTTTTTTTAAGTTGACACATTCAACATTTACTTTTAACTTCAGTGTAATATTTATTTCTGTGCCATTATTTAGTCAAAATACCTTTTATTTTTTTTATAAATAACTTGTGCGTGAATGTGCTTACTTAAAAATATGATTCATCTCTCAAACCTATTTTCACTTTGATAACATTTTGTAAGCAAGGGGCCTTAATAAATAACGATAAGCCGAAAATTTATATTTAAAAAAAAAAGTGGCACACACATAGATCAAACTTCCCCCCCTTAATCGATAGATATAAAATGTATTTCTATACTCTTTGTATGACATATTTCCATTTTCAATGTATTTTGAACAAAACTCGAGCTATGTATGTTTACTTGGTAAGAATACATTTTTCTACTAATATGCTAGTCAATTAAGTAAATTTTGTTTTTGTTAAGTTACTATATCTCTCCAATTAACAATTTATTGTAACGAACCTGAATATTTTTTCCTGTCAATCTACTTGTTCATGATTAACATTTTGATTATAAATGAATGTATTTGTGCATCTTCTAACATCACAAATGATGTCGTGTATAAATTTTCCATGTATGTTCTTGCCTTTTGTAATTAAAGAATTTTCTACATAATCAATCTGGGATTTATTATTTAGTATTGGTTGGATATTTATTAGAGATACGACAGATTGATTCCTATATAGAGTGGTTCAAGACTTGGTACCATTTTCAAAATACATTTTGTATGTCATGTTTCATTATTATCATCATCATCATCATCAACAACAACTGTTTCCATCCTGGGTCGGTTTTTTATTCAAGCCATATATTTTACACCACCGGCTGGCTAGCTAGCCCTGTTGCAGCTAAATATGGCGTATAATCTAACTTAGACTAGGACAGGCACAACATTGAGTCATCAGTCGTAAACTCATATTTTCATCAATTATACATTTTTAGGAATCAAACCTGGGACTCTTAACTCAGTAGACAAACACGCCACCGACTGAGCTAAGGCGTAGGACCACCTTTAATTACCGTGAGGTTTGTACTGTTCACGCCGCCCATGAATTAAAATTGGTAAAAACAAATATTTGTCAATGATATGGAAGTATATAAAAAAACATTGTGGCAACACTGTAAAATAATGTTATGTAATTAATGGAGAAGGAAGCCAACCTGAAATTAGTGTCGGGTTAGGCTTGGATAGAAAACAAACTCATTTCTTCGTGTTTTCTCACACTTTACACTTGCTATCACTTTCTTGACAACATATTATTTTTGGGAATATTTATTTTTGATGATCCTAAAGGGGAAAAAACAAACAAATTGAAACCCCATTTTAAAGATTTATATTTAACATCTGGAGGACAAGGCATGGGATTATTTTTAATATTGAAAATGGATCAACTTTATATATTTAAAAACATATATATTCATACAACTCTATGACTCAAACAATACAAACAAACAATGCATTTAAGCATTATTTAAAAATAAACTGATTATAATATTTATTCTCATTAACATACATTTAGCTATCTACAAGTTATTTTTAATCCACTCTGTGTAACTGGTTAGCTTTGTGTAAACGCTAGGAACACCTTTCTTGCCACATTTGTTTGATCCGAATGACGCTACTCCGACCTGTAAAATAAAGTTGGTCTTTTAACACCCACGTCTCTCGCATTAATGTAGGACACAAGTGATTTGACAAGACACAAAGACAATGAACAATCGCATAACGCTCATTTAACTGAATTCTCTCGAACAAATAATTGTGTGCGTTAGGTTACATTCATGTAACAAGCTTTGTGCAGATTACTATGAGCTATAACGGTGACCTGGCGGTCTAGGGGAAAGGTGTCGGACTTCTGTGCTGGCGGCCTGGGTTCAATCCTCAGTCCCGGCACAGATTTATCTGATTACCAAACCCTTTCTTCGCCTCTGACAAGACATCTTGTGAATGTGGGGAATGCCAGGCCTCCACCGTGGTTCGGATTCCACGTTAAACTGTAGGTCCTCCATTTCGTCTCACAATCACCCTACCATTACACATTAGCGTAAGTGCGTACAACCCGAACGGGTAGTAAGATGTGGTGCTGATAATAATAATAATAATAATAATGTGAGTTATTAGTTTTCAAGTAACTGAGTACGCTCTTTTGGTAACATTTTGTTAAGAGTTGTGTTCATGTAACTGATTAATTTACCACGTGATAGTTTTCCCGGGCTCGAGGAGGAGACCTTTTGCCCCATCACGTGAACTATTGTAACCAGAGCAGCCAGGTATTTATTCAACTACCTTAAAAAAAACTATTGTTCTACTGATGTTGGTATAGAGTTTCCCTTAACCAGATACCCGTGTAAATAGGCTAGGCTTCCGATCTAACATGGCGTCCACCCAGTCAAAAGGTTCAGTAAAACGGGTGGTGGACGTTGAGAGTTGCCATGCCCATACATGGGTTTGGCGGTCCGGAACATCGCAGATAGCGGCGCAGTGTGTAACGAATGGTGACAAGAGAAAACAAACCACGGGCCTCTCGGCTCCGAGTCCATTGTCCGGCCTGTTAGAACCCACCTGATAGTACCGGGTCCTCTGCACGTGGTCCAACATGACCAAGGGGGCTCCCCCAAAGCCAGAACAGGCATCCTTGCCTTCCTCCCCTCCCACACAGAGCTGCTGCTGATTGGACACTGGAATGACCGGAGAGTACACCTTCTGGCAAGTGCTCATGGGCAGCACGGGTAGATCTATCAACTGCTGCCTGGTGGGCGTGGCTGGAAGGACAGCATGGTCTCACTGCATCTAGCTTATAGCTACACTATATCACCACACATCTAGCTTATATGGCCACACTATATCACCACACATCTAGCTTATATGGACCACACTATATCACCACTCATCTAGTTTATATAGCCACACTATATCACCACTCATCTAGCTTATATAGCTACACTATATCACCACATCTAGCTTATATAGTTACATTATATCTAACACAGGTGCTCATGGACAACACCAAATACCGCCCAACATTGATTGTATTACTTTATTGCAACCCCCCAGTCAAAAGAAATCAATTCAATATTTTGATGGATATTGACGTTTCATGACCCCCCTGAACCTCCAAAACAATATTTGAGCTAACTTATAGACGTCAAGGTGGAAGGGGGGCAAGGGACCGACGAATGCAACTGATAGATGACCTCACACAATAAAAGAAGGAAACTGGTTGATGGCACAAGCTGGCAAGTAAACGCACCTGTCGAAAGACAGAACCAATAATGATAAATACATAAATAATATTCGATTGTTTTATTCGATATCGCTACAAAAGTATTCGGTATCAATAGGAAAATATGTAGACCGCGTCTTAATGACTGTTCGGGTTATACGCTTATTTACAAACTAATCTTATAGATTAGAGATGAGGAGGGTTGCATTTAAAGAAAGTGTACCCTCATTTGCATCAATATGGAGGGGAGAAAATCATTTAAGGAAAACTCCTTATCAATGCCTGACTGGGATCGAACCATGATCTCCCGGTCATCAGCAGCCGAGTCCATCAGGAGAGTAACGGCTTAGACGACGTGGCCATCGAAGCGGGTAAAATGATAATATTAATATTAGTCACGTGTCGAGAAACAATCTCACATCCCAAACCATACTTATCAAATAGTACAATGTTGTTGGTTTTGGTCGCATATTTTTTTTGTATTTTCTAAAAGGTCACCCACCTCGGTGGCGTAGTTGGCTAACGCGCTAGTCGGGTTGAGCTCGACTGCCCGAGGACGGGGAGATCGAGGTTCGTATCTCGGTCGGGTGAACTGGGGGTGGTTTTTCCTAAATGGTTTTCCACTCTCCTTCCACACAAATGCGGGTTAACTTCATCTAATTCAACCTTCCCAATTCCTAATCCATTAACGTAATTAGTACTTAAAGCGTATAACCCGAACGGGTAGTAAGATGCGCTGCTAAATAATATTTTTTTTTAAATCTAAAAGGTATTTCGTGTGAACATTGGAGTGTAGCTATCTCCACCCCTTGTGGGGATGCAACACGCACTACTCACTCTCCTGACCAGGCGTCTTCCCCCACCCCACCAGCTGTCCTTGTCTTCCGATCAGCTGGACCTGCGGGTTCTGCAGGAGACAGATGGGTTGCGCCGTCACTGCAACACGCAACACACGAGACGCGCACAGGTCACTTAGTCAAGGGGGCGACACAGTCACAGCCTCATTAGTTATTCTTTATGAGGTAGTTAACGTGCACTTTCTGGACCAAATTATTGTATCAGATCGCGACTTGAACACTAACTTAAATCAAGAACAAACACAACGTCCAGCCCCCTGGTCGTTAATTCATTGCTGGGAAAGGGGTTATCCATAAACCATTGTTGATATGGAGCTCTAATGTCTCACCTGGTGTCGTAAGGGGGAAGCCGGGAGGAGCATCACGTGGTCTATGGATGACCCCTAAACTACATTTCACCAATTATAACTTTCTTCCGCTATGCCGTGAATCGAACCCGGGACCCTTAGCTCACTAGATACATGTTACCTACTGAGCCAAGATATCGGATTCAACTACAAAACAGAAAGGTGGGCTTGTAAACCATTGGACGGGTGATAATTGTAAGCAAGCAGAGCTTTTGAATTTATTGAAAATATTGTGTCCTCTCTTTATTGTTTTATTTTATTATTTAATAACGTAATTTTATTGAAAAAAATTACAGTATACCCACGTACTCTGTTAGTCTTGAAATATTTATTCAGCAATGGTTTTTAAAATCAAACCAACATTGAGAATCCACCTCATCTACTTGAGCAATATAATATGATGGATGCATTTAAAGGAAGAATGATATAACACACATTCAAAATTGTTGGGACAAAATTTACCATAGTCAATTTCTGCTAATTGGTAATATAAATGCACATTCAATCAGCTACTAGGTAATATAAATGCACGTGCAATCGGCTACCTGGTAATATAAATGCACATGCAATCGGCTACTTGGTAATATAAATGCCCATTCAATCAGCTACTAGGTAATATAAATGCACATACAATCGGCTACTTGGTAATATAAATGCACATGCAATCGGCTACTTGGTAATATAAATGTCCATTCAATCAACTACTAGGTAATATAAATGCACGTGCAATCGGCTACTTGGTAATATAAATGCACATGCAATCGGCTACTTGGTAATA
>CABFOW010005596.1:0-23234 GCA_902141385.1 Timema californicum
CACATTTCATAATAGTTTTCTTTATTATATAACGTTGCTTTTGTCCAGCTTATTAACGTGTCAGCATTTAAATCCCGTTTTCGTATATTTACCTCGTTTGGGAACTTTACCCCAATTATTTTTCTCATTCTTGACTTAAAAACAACAAGGAAGTGTAGTTAAGTTTGTTTTATAACCGCGTTTTACTACTTGTTTGAGTTATACGCATCACACCCTTGTTTATATACCTTTATTCTATCACTTATTATATTAATATATATGTTTATTGTACTATTATTAGTTTACTGAATTTCTTGTAGCTCCTGTTAATTTTACTGTCAAATAAACAAACGCTCCACTGTGATAAATATAGCGTGATTAATTTATTACATTCGCTTTCCGCTTGGACTTCATTTAGAAATAATTGTAAAATACCCCTTCATATTGACGGATATTATTTATCAATAAATAAATACAACATTTTAGGAAGCTAACCTATAAATACATAAAAACCTCAAAAATAAATTATATTTTAGTTTGCCATGGTAATTTTGCCTTCAATATTACAACAGGTATAATAATAATATTAATTGCATATTATATCTTGATCTACGTTCGGTACTAAAACCATATTTGTACCTAAGCAGTAAGGTCAATCAGTAACGGTCATTGATAAACAAAACACCAAATTAAATTTACATTTACAATTCAACCACATCAATCAATTGATAATAATTATTGTTGTGCAGGTTTAAAAGGTAACTTGGAAACGTGTACTTACTGATTAAGATGATAACAGAGCTCCTGATGAGCTGTTGACCAAAGGTCGCCTAAATCTACCCGATAATAGCACTCGCTGGTTATTTGTGGAGACAAGACTTACTTTGTTGTCGAATTCACCTTTTCAACTTATCTCGGCAACAGGTTAAGATTATGGGCGCGAAGCCGGACAATATTGTTCTCTGATGCTGGTCAGCTATTCAAAACAATAACAAGCCGCGTAACCACGATAATCCACTTATAATGAACATTGCAAGTAAAAACACCGTAAAATGCAATCAAAACTTATTAAAATTGTTAGGCTATTTTATTTCAAACGTGTTCCATTCTAAGACAAAAAAGCAGCTCCAACAATGAAATATTTTAAAATGAAGTACATTATAATGAACTTCTCGTCTCGTTTTTAAAGATATCGTGAATTAACTAAGGGTAGATCTCACGAAAATATTTTCATGTTAAAAATAAACAAGACTATCCCCTTTTAATTCTTTTTTTTTATCGTTTGTTTACTGACACAACGCCACGGCCAAACTAACAATTGACGACCGACCAGTCTGTTCTGCGAGTCTTCTCCTTTAAGCCTGTAGTTCTTGGAACCCACCGCTTCGCACCGCCACTATCGCGTCACTGAAAGAAAAAACACGAACGTTCCCCTCTTCACCGCCTAGCCGATATTTACGCGGGAGCGGTACGGCGGGGTCTTTTGCGCCTCAAAAAAGAGAAGAAAATCCACCGCGGTAACCAAGCCAACCACTACTAATAACTCTCGTTTCTGTCGAATACTCGAAAGTAGAGGGTCAGGCGGGGAGAATAAGGTTAGGTTGAATTTGTTCATCTTCCCTTGTTGAACTAACTAATTGCACTCTTCACTTCGTTATCACAATCGATCATTCTTGAACATTTTTAATAAAATGTCTTTCTTGACAACACAGAACTGTGCTGGTTTATACTGGGAGCATGGGCGTTAGTGGGGACGGGGGTTATCGAATTCAACCCCCCCTCCCGAAATTCTCAGAAGCTTTTAATATTAAACTTGAAGATGGCCTTGCATCAAACTTTAAATAACTTATAAAGGCATTTAATTTTCAAAAAATTCCCAGGCAAATATTACTCTAAATTGATTTTAGATGCATAAGATTTTTATATATATATATATATAAACCAAGCAAGGCACAATTTAATCAGCTTCTAAAATTACTCGATTTTTCAAAATATGTTGGGCAAAGACCACTTTCAATAGTTTTTAAAAGCATAGAACTTTAAAAAATATTCAGGCAAGGACCATTCCAAATAGTTTCTAAGGGGACTCAATTTTAAAAATTTGCTGCTGTAAGACCACTTCAAATAGCTTTTAAAAGCATCTACTAAAAGAAAAATAACCAGGCGAAGAACTCTAAATCTAAATAACTTGAATGGAATCTAATTTATACAAAAAAAAAAATCTGGTGAGCGCTTCTTAAAATAGCTTTTAGTAGCATCAACATTTTCAATTTTATTTCGTATTGCGTCTTACTACCCGTTCGGGTTATACGCTTATGTACTAATTTTGCTAATAGTTTTAGGCATTAGGAAGGTTATGCTTAGAGGAAATGTACCCGAATTTGCGCGTAGGGAAAGTGAAAAGCTCTTTTGGAAAGATCCCCCCTCAGTACACCCGACCGATATTCGAACATTGTTCTCCCCGCCATTGACGACAGTCTAGTCTACTGGGAGATTAGCGCCTTAGACCATGTGACCACTGAAGCGGGTTCGAGATAATTAAGGACCGGTTCAGCAACCTCTGGGAATTTTGGGGACAGGTTCGCTCGAACCAGCTCAATCCCACAACTAACAAACTGTACCTCTCTTATCCATACTCTCTCTATCAGTGTAGTTAAATGTGGACAGTCTGGTCAAATAAGTAACACGCGGACCAAAAACTGGGGGCAGTTATTATTTTAGAAAATTTTAATCGTTACCTTAAAAAATTGAATTTATTATGTACATAAAAGTTCTAATTTTAAATTAACTTTTTTTCATCCTAAATTATTATTATTATTTAGCACCGCGTCTTACTAGCCATTCGTGTTATACGCTTTAAGTACTAATTACGTTAATGGATTAGGAATTTGTAAGGTTGAATTTGAGGAAGTGAACCCGCATTTGAGTGGAGAGGGAGTGGAAAACCATTTTAGGAAAAACCACCCCCAGTTCACCCGACCGAGATTCGAACCTCGATCTCCCCGTCCTCGGCAGTCGAGCTCAACACGGCTGGCACATTAGCCAACTACGCCACCGAGGCGGGTTTCATCCTAAATCAAGTTTGAAAAACAAAAACGAAATTACAAAAAGTTGCTAAAAGTGCCATTCTCTAATTGAAATAATTCATTTTAATAAAACAATTACCATACTGTCTTTTTTTACACTATAGATTCTTAAAATTTTGATTTTGTAATTTACTAGCTGAATGCCCGTTCTTCACACGGGATATTGCGCTATTATTTATTTTTGGATAAAAATGAGGAATTTTTATTTGAAGCTCAATGGCATGGTTCTTAGCGCTGCCCGAGACACAACGTGTGGAGGTGACCATGTATCATTTCTCATGGGGAGTTTTATTTTCGGCAGGCCCCCTCGCCGGACGAAATCACAAGTCTTGGGGTACGATAGTTGTATCTCAAAACTTAAGCTGTACTTAAGAAAAACAGGGTTGAACTGGAATCATTTCGTTTATAGTAATTTCCGGTAAGCGACGACGTTGGATGTTCTACCACATGGCGCTGAAAATATTATGAGGTTAGATGGTTTACTAACCCTCAAACAGGTTACATAAAACTGCCCAAATGAAAAACAATCTTCTCGTACATCGATACCAGCCATTTTCAGTGATTGTACTTGTGATCTGTTTAATGTCATGGCAAATCAAACCTTAACAGGAAACTGGTGACATTTAAATTCAGAAGGACGATCCGATGGAATAATTGGAATTTTTGATATAAACACGTTCCCATTCACTGCAGTCCCTGTTAGGGTAGTTACCCCGATTTCACGGCTGTATAATAATGTTGTTGAACTTGAAGTAAACGACAAGCCACAAGCATGTATGTGAACCGAGCGACGGCGTCTAGGCGAATTGCCGCGTTATCAGCTGAGCGCGGCTGGACAGGTCTTCCAACCGCCCCAGGCCAGGCCCTCTCACTTACACATACACTACAAACACCACAAAATTCAGCAAAATATAAACTACAAAATTCTACCGTATCTTGGGAGTTGCAGCAAAATGGGGCAACGGACTAAGACAGCCCTATCATCAATTGAGGTGCATCGCAAAACGTTTCCCGGGGCATTTCGTTTCACGATTTGGGGACATCACCTGGCCACTAAACATACCAGACAACAGCTCCGGGCTTTTTCTCGTGGAGCATATTAAAGAGACATGTTTATGTGACTCACTGACACAAAAACAATTCATCAATAAACATTGCACATAGTCATGTCAAGTTTCGAGTAGTGCATATTAAAGAGTCATGTTTATGTGACTCACTGACACAAAAACAATTCATCAATAAACATTGCACATAGTCATGTCAAGTTTCGAGNAGTAGTGCATATAATGGGGGCCAGTTTAAGGACATGGTCTGTAAAATTGATAATTTTAGGATATATAGTTTTATAATAATGGAAATTGATAAAACTAAAGACAAAGGGAAAATAAACCAATAAAGAATAAATTTGATGAAGAAAGCTACCTAGGGATAGAAGAAAAATATGTGAAGAATTCAATGCAGAATGGTGACATCTTCCTTTCTTCTGTCTTCTTTAGTAGAAGAAGTTACACACACATTTTAACACAAATAAAATAATATTTCGGCATTGTTGCCTTTACCAAAAACAAAGAATGGATTACTCCATTATATTGATTATATTATTATGTGTGTAAAAATGTGTGTGACTACTTCTACTATAGAAGACAGAAGAGAGGAAGATGTCACCTTTGTGCATTGGATTCTTCACACATTTTTCTTCTTTTCCTAGGTGGGCTTTCTTCATCAAATTTATTCTTATTAGTTTAATTTCCCTTTTTCTTTAGTTTTATCAATTTCCATTATTGCAAAATTATTCACAGCCACTAGGCCACCTTATTTTTAAACATTTTAGGGTATATTTGAAATTGCCAATCTTTTGTTGTTATTTTAAGTATAATTTGAAGCAATTAGTAGTCAAAATAGTAAAGATTTAAGTTATTAAATGTGTCGACACTTTCTGCCCCACCCTGTACATTTTTATTCTTATAACTAAGCTTATGGAAGGAAAATTGACAAAAAAATACTTCCAAATAATATTTGTATCTATTTCAATAAATAACATAACAGATTCAAACATTTTTTTATAAAGACAAACTTTGTATTTGTACAATCAAGATATCTATACAATACTCAACCATTAATATATTATAGTATAAAAATAAAAGTTCAATAAATAAGAAACATTTACTAATAAAAAGTAAAATACAAATTTATTTTTTACTACTAACACAGCCTTAGGCAAAGCCGGGAATAGCTTTGAAAGTAGACATAAATTATGCTAGAAATGAGGCTTGTGTTTAGAAATCAATGATTAGTACACAGCTTACAAACAAACAAAAAAACATCAAAGACATTCTTTACAGAACTAAATGATGAAATACCAATGAAAAAAGTACAATCCAACAAAAATGTTTTAGTATAGTAAGGGTGTCCACAGGTAACTTTTATAATGCAAAGTCGAAGCAAATCTTAAAACCTGAGAAGAAAAGTCAAAGCTGAGGTTGAAGAGAAGTTTTTTGTTTATTGTTTCATGACACTACTTTTAATTTTAAGGGTGACCTGGCGGTCTAGGGGGGGTAAGGTGTCAGACTTCTGTGCTGGCGGCCGGGGTTCAATCCTCGGTCCCGGCATAGATTTATCTGATTACCAAACCCTTCCTTCACCTCTGACAAGACATCTTGTGAATTTGGGGAATGCCAGGCCTATACCGGGGTTCGGATTCCACGTTAAACTGTAGGTCCTCCATTTCATCTCACAATCACCCTACCATTACACATTAGCGTAAGTGCGTATAACCCGAACGGGTAGTAAGACGCGGTGCTAATAATAATAATAATTTAATTTTAAAACTATTGCAACCAAGCTATATCGACCGAGAGGTCGCCGTTTATTGGTAAAGTTTTTTTTTTACACTGCATCTTACTACCTATTCAGGTTATACACTTATGTACTAATTACTTAGGTATTAGGAAGGTTATATTCAGAGGAAGTGTTCCTGCATTTGCATGAAGGGAAAGTGGAAAACTAGGGAAAACCACCCTCAGTACGCCCGACCAAATTCAAACCTCGATCTTCCTGTTATCAGCAGTCTAGTCTACCCAGAGAGTAGCGCATCAGACCATAGATAGTGTCAACATCTGCAGATAGAGGGTGTCATGTGGTCAGTATAACAAACCGTTCAGTCATTAATCTCAGTTTTCTAAGCCGGAGAGGCTACTTTTCCATCCAATTAGCTCATCATTTGTTATTAATCTCTTCTTACTTTATAAATGTCACTTAATAATTAGTCAGTGTTAAATACTGTTAAGTAGCGCTACTAAAAATTATATGATTAAATACAGTGGAGGATTTATATTTTTACCACCTCTAGGGACTACACAGATCTTGCCGCCCATAGCCCCCCTTCCTCCAGGCGCCACAATACCTTGTTGCCAAGACAAGGAGGGGGAAATTCTTTTATAGGGAAGCGGGGCAGCAAATCGACAAGACACGGACACCCAGGAGTTCACACCTAGGGCTTTTACACATCCATCTTGGGAGGATGAGTACGTGTGTATATTATTATTATCAACGCGTCTTACTACCCGTTCGGGTTATACGCACTTATGCTAATGTGTAAAATAAATAAATCAAATTTTGATATTTGAGTTGGGGGTGCGTGCATACTGCTCAAACTCGACTCTAAGATTTTTACAAAACTCAACAAATTTGAGTAATCAGAACTTTTTTAAATCTTTTAATCACAATTTTTTTTAGTTTAAATAATGTTATTCAATTTTAATATATAGTTCTATAGCAAATAGTGTATCTCTATATTTCCTTTATAATTAAAAATAACTGTACAATAATTATAATATATTTATTTAAAAATTTGTATGTGTGTGATTATAGTTTATTTTTCATAAAAAAAAATGTAATTAAAAAAAAATATTTGTACTTATTTATGGTTTATGTATGAATCTATTATATAAATTTAAATATTTCTTGTACAAATAATGCTCCACACTACTCAAAGTCAAAAGAGAAAAAAAAATAGTTTTCATTCAAACGCGAATCGAAATGAAACAACGCCTACCCTCGCACCCCTTATTTTGTGTCAAAAAATAAGTTTAAAGTATGTTTCAAAAGGCAGTCAATAATTAATTATAAAAAATATATAAATAAAAAGTAATTCAAAAGAAAAAAATTAATGGTTGCCATTGATGACCCTATTTCTGGGGGGGCCTGAAATCTAAATATTATGTTGCCTATTTTCAAACATTATACAATCTTGAATAAATACACAGATTTTTTTTCTTTTTTTAATACTAAACAAGTTCTTAAATAAATAAGAATTTTAAATATTTCATAAATTTGTACCTCCAAATTGGACAACATTTGAAAATTTTCATTCACTAACCTGAAAGGAATGTTTAGTCTTATCACATATTTTGTCAATTATGTAGCTTCATCGATTACAAATCATACATTCTCAAACGACATACATTTTAATTAATTTAAATTTAAAAAAAAAAGTAATTTTAAAACATAATAATTAATTGTTTCCAGCCTGTGTCCGGGTTGGTTTGTAAAATGCCCTTATCTTCCTCTATCTTTCAATATTTTTTATCATGTTTTTGGCATATTAAAAAATTGGCCACTTTTATCTATCAATTTATGATTGGCACACTATCATATTTTGGCCAAATTAAATGTGTTTAAAGAGTGCAGCCTTATGAGGAATTTGTGAAGTTATAATCTGATTTTGGTTAAAAAAAAGCTGTTTATAAAATTCAAATATATTTCTTTGAGGCCAACAATGATAACAATTTACAATAGTATTGTTGCTATTTTATAGGTATGGATAATATCTATCAAAATAACAGCATCAAATAATATGACTATGTATGAATATATTAAAATTGTTTTACTAACATTATTAACTAATAGGTACTGTTCTTCCCACCAAAATCAACCTCACACATATGATGCGGCAATGTCCAAGGGTTCCCCACCCCTAGCATAGGTTTTATTAGAAACTATGGAATGTGATAGTTAGAGACCGGATTTTTATATACCTCAAACCTACAAACTATGTAGCAAAATCAGTTAAAATATGTAATAATGTGAAGGATGAATAAAATTGAATATATTTTTTCCCTCCCACTTTAATTACTATACACACATATTTTATTGAAACAAAATTTAATTTTGTGGTTGCGACATCCTGAAGGAAATACATAATAGAAAAACACCTTCCTAAATATACACATGTATAACGAGTTGTATTGCATTATTAGCTCGTTTAACACAACTGAAATTCCCCATTAATTAATGGCATTATATAAATGAATTTAGAAATCATACAAACACTACAAACTTTCAATGAAACCCACACTGTTGCAAGCTTTTTGAAAACAAGTGAACGTTGAACAACTCCAGATTTTTTAAAGTCAGTTTCCTAGTTTGTTTTTTTTCCATCCAAGGTTAAATGTTTGATCTCTTATATATTGGTTGGTATTAATATTACGTTCGCTGACCTGGCGGTCTAGGGGTAAGGTGTCAAGATATCTGTGCTGGGGTTCCGGGGTTCAATCCTCGGTCCCGGCACAGATTTATCTGATTACCAAACCCTTCCTTCACCTCTGACAAGACATCTTGTGAATGTGAGGAATGCCAGGCCTCCACCGTGGTTCGGGTCCTACGTTAAACTGTAGGTCCTCTGTTTAACCCGAACAGGTAGTAATATGCGGTGCTAGTAGTAATAATAATAATAACCCGCCTCGGTGGCGTAGTTGGCTAATGCGCTTGTCGTGTTGAGCTCGACTGCTGAGGATGGGGAGATCGAGGTTCGAATCTCGGTCGGGTGAACTGGGGGTGGTTTTTCCTAAATGGTTTTCCACTCTCCCTCCACGCAAATGCGGGTTCACTTCCTCTAATTCAACCTTCCCAATTCCTAATACATTAGAATAATTAGTACATAAAGTGTATAGCCCGAACGGGTAGTAAGACGGGGTGCTAAAATAAAAATAATAATAATACGCTTACACGTATTGACATGGTTGGTCTTGTCTTCTTTTCAAAAAGCCATTATATGCGCCATTTTACTGTGACAGACTTAAATAATATTTTTCCTTGATAGATTTCAGGTAGCGTTTTTATAATTTTTCTTCACCCTGACGCTATGTATTTGTTTCTTCTTCCGACCAAAGATCAACGGAAAAATGGGTCAATCAGATCCAAAAATTGTTTTAACAACTTGTGTTTACAAACTGACACACCGCGCCAGAGACCATTATCAAGAAACATCTCATTATCTCCCTTGCACATCACGAGAACGGTTGGACACAAAGTTACGTTACGGCAACTGTGATCCTCTCTGACGAGCCAGTATACCTGACTTGGACTTTGCTCCCTGCCATCCCTTCACTGGAAACATTCATTTACGAAAGAACAGATTGTCTAAAAATAAGGAACATATCATTTAAAATTATTTTCACCAACAAAGATATAAAAACAATATAATGACAACAAAACAGGCAAAATACGTAATTTCATTTAATATCTTTGAAAATATGTTGGATTCAGTAATATATGTAAAATCAAAACGGAAAATACAATCCCAAACGACCTAATTCGCTAACATTTCACTTTTCACATTTTAACTGGCAGGATTAAAATATGTAATTAAATAAAAATCCTGGCTCTGATGATTATAATCTGTGTCAGAAGCAGGTGAATATAATGTTAGGACGCTCTGGTAGATATAATATATAAAATCTACAATATCCACAAAGTCTTCTGAATACTTTCCGCATTCAACTTAAGCAGCAATAACCAAGTGAAGAAAAAAAAAAGAACAAAAATGGCACAGTTGACACTGCAAGGTAGTAAACTTACCCAAAATGTTACCACCACGGCTCAGTTTATACTATATGGCCATAGTATAATCTGTCAAAGTAAGACTTACTATCTTTCAGGATAAAAAGAGTGCGCACTTCGGAAGTACAAGACCTGGTCAAATGTTTTGGTTGGTCCCTTTGTCGAAATTTGATCCATGTGACACTAAAAAAATGTCCGACTTAAGCTAAAGAAATATAAAAATTGGTGCCACGAAATGGATGTTATGGTCACTGAAAGGAAGATAGAAAATCATAGGTCCAAGAATTCAGATTTAAAACACAATAGGTTCAATAATTTTTGGGACCCATTCCGCCCCTTTGTCAGCGGAAGATCAAGGGTCCCGGGTTATCTCGGAGATAACTGTGATGTGTTGTTTTGAATGTAAACTTTTGGACCTGCAATTTTATATAAGGGATGCACAAAATCCCCTTTTTTTAGAAGTGATGCAAAGCAGTATTGAATATAATGGTGTTTTTTCAGTACTGCGTCTTCCTACCATTTGGGTTACATGCCTATGGACTAATTACACTAATTGGGTTGGAGATTAGAAATGTTGAATCTATAAGAAGTGTACCTGCATTTGCAAAGATAGAGAATGGGAAACAATTTGTGTAAAACGAACATCAGTAGGCCTACACCTGACCAGGATTTGAACCAAAATCTCCCAGTCATCGGCAGTCTTAAGTCTATTGCAAGAGTGACGCCTTAAGCCATACAGCCATCGATGTGAGCAATAAAATATTCCTGAATCTAAATTGAAGTTATAATTATTTTTTAAATTGTATTATGTTTCAAAAATATTTGACTTCACTATCACATTTAGTTAATTAAATTAGTATAGCCTTCACTTGTGAATGTGTGGGGAATGCCAGACCTCCACCATGGTTCGGATTCCACGTTAAACTGTAGGTCCTCCATTTCATCTCACAATCACCCTACATCACAATCACCCTACCATTACACATTAGCGTAAGTGCGTATAACCTGAATGGGTAGTAAGACGCGGTGCTAATAATAATACTCAGTTGTCGAAGCTGAATTATTTTAAAAGCAAAGTTGAAGTTTAAGAGTAATGATAAAAAAAAATCAAGGTTTTTGAAGCTTTGCCCGAAACTAGCTTTTATTCATCTTCCACAACATAGCATCCAAAAGAAAAATGGTGCCAAGCGGCTGTTTTAAATTAACTGATGAATCCCAAAAATTTCATAATTTTGTATTTCTCTCTATAAGGAAAACCTCATTTCACTTCATGAATTAATTGTATTATATTTGGAAGAAGTTACAGTGCTTGTTCCTTTTGTATGGGTCTATCCACCCTTCTGTACATTTTTCCAAAAATAATATAACTTTTGTGTTTTTAATTGTGAACTTTGAGGCCTAAAATTTTCTGGTAAGTGTGAAGCCCTGCCCTTCTATTCTCCTTTCAATGATTAATGTAATAATATATTATTCAGAAAACAATCATCAGAGGTTTTTTTTGTTGTATTCAAACACTAGCCTATTTGTGATGCAGGCACATTTCCTTTAAATGCTACCTTCCTCCTTCCTACTCCATTAGTGTAAATATGTAGACAATCCAGGTGGAAAGTAAGACATGCTGTACACGCACACTTGCGCATACACACATGCACGCACACAAAAATCTGTGATCAAAGTCAACGAAACTTTTCTAATTAAGTGAATAGCTTCAGGCATTTTCAATTAAAACTTAGCTATAAGAGCTTTCAACTCAAAGAGGTCGGTTTGACGGGATTCCTCGTCTATCGGGGATAAAGCGCGTAGTACAAGGAAGTCGCAAACAAGTTCGGCGGTTTCTTGTTCTCCGCAATGAATTTCTAGGAGCGATCGAGAAAGAGCCTACAAATTTTGCCGTTAAGAAATCTCGAATACCTTCCAGGGATCTTTTACAAGACACGATCGACCAGGGTTCGATGGCTTTACTTGCCCTCCGAAGGAAGTTGTGCTACCGAATGTTATCACTCTGTAAAAATGCGTCTGCCTCGGCCTGGTTCGGACCCGTGAACATCAGGTCGCAAAGCAAGCACTTTATCCCGAGACCACCGAGGTAGATACATTTAATTATTAACACAAATTAAGTTTAATTTACTTTTTTTAAATATAGATTGGCGAAGTGGAAATAATAAGCTACAGTTATAACAAACTTTGTACCTCATTACTTCTATCAATTAGTTAGCTCAAAACGACTCTTTGCCCAATCCGTCTGTACTACACGATTCTTAAAACCAAAACAAAGCTATGTTCATTCATATCTCTGTCGCATTTCTCTCGGCACTTACAAAAAACAAAAACTAGAGATAGGTCGGATCCTGTTTTTTTCTCAAATTCAAAGAAAGAATTTTATTTCAAAACTTGAATTCCAAAATTGAATCCTTGAATCTTTAAAAATTTACTATTTCTGTAAATATGTAAAGAATTGAAAATTAGTTGACAGAAAATGAGACTTTGTTTTGTTTAAGATATTAGCATCACACAACAATCCATTTCTTGAAAAATATTGATATTTGTGTTAATAATATATATATATATATATATAAATAAAGAACAAGGACAACACTTTTTGAAGGAATTAATTAGTTCCAAAACAGTTATGTACTTATTTAACGATTGTGATCTTTTCTTTTTTAATAAAAGTAAAATAGATTAAAATGATTTGCACAACTATATAATTTAATATAATTGGTTATACCAATTTGCATGGAAAATATGTTTTAAATTCAAGGCCTCCAAATTTGGATTCAAGATTATTATTATTATTTTATTTATTTTTTTGCGGCTCATCCAATGTTAGAATCAATCGATCACTTTTAGATTCGAAGGAAATATATCAATTGATTACTCTTAGAGTTGAAGGAAATAGAACGTTTAAATGTTCCATTTCTATTTTTAAAAACTCTTTTTTTCACAAAACACACCCATACTACTTTCACTTGGAGCTCCTACTCATTTGCACCACGAGTGTCCTGAGCAGGTCCTTTTGTTCTGTGGACAGATACCGCCACAGGTCGGCCTCCAGCGAACAGAGAGATTCAAGGTCGTGCGACTGGCACGCCATCACTAGCGACTGCAGTAACAGGAACTCGTCTTCACTCAAGTAGCTCACTGGAACACGGATTGTTTGGTTACTCGGCCACTTAGATGTATGAAGTGAGTCGTGTGTATAGAGGGTGAGCGAGGGAGGGAATTAACCCTGGATAGGACCCTGGAATCCTAAAGAGATTCGACAAAATCTCGGATTCAAGCCTCAGATCCTTATTATTTTTTCAATTGAAATTTGTTTTCGAGCTAAAAATTTCTTGAAGGTGATTCAAAACCAATTATAATTATTATTATAATAATTATATTATGAACTTAGAAAACAAGCCCCAGACCAGTGATTTAACACTTAACTGAATGTGTGAATATTTTATGTATATTTCAGGAATATATAGGAATATATGAATTGAAAAGGAAAAAATGTCAAGGATATTGACAGAGATGAAGTATTTAGTAAAAATACTAAGGATTTGCAAGAACCACTTTTTCAATTTGAGACGATATGAAGATGAAAATATGAAAAAGTATCGCGACGCAATAACGAGACAAGTGAACTTCCTTTGAAAGTACAGAAATATAAATTTTGTTTACTAAAGTG
The DNA here is from genome assembly GCA_902141385.1 of Timema californicum. Classification (NCBI taxonomy): domain Eukaryota; kingdom Metazoa; phylum Arthropoda; class Insecta; order Phasmatodea; family Timematidae; genus Timema; species Timema californicum. The sequence goes on from CABFOW010005596.1 coordinate 13,579, forward strand.
AATATATAGTTTATAGATTTCCTTTTGACATTTGTGCTGGAACTTGCTTTGTATTGTGTTATAGTTAATTCAAACTCTTAAAATTTAACTCATAAGCATTTTAAGTAGTTGCTGTTTTTATAGTCGCCAAACTAAATGATCCTATCACCACCAAGTTGGCGGCACTCACCTGGTACGGCACCGTCCTCTGCCCACGCGTACTTCTCGAGGACCTGGGCCAAGTCCACCGGTAGCCTCTGTGCCGACGGTTGAAGTATCAGGAGTAGTAGCACCCTGGTGACTTCGCAGCGCCGTAGGATGTCCGCATAGACACCAACGGGGGGCCTGCCCCCATGCTCTGCCACAGACACCATCTCGTTGAACACCGAGAGTGCACCATCGTAATCGCCTGGAACCGTAACAACCATAGAGAAGCGCTCTTGTACCTCCGACTACTTCCATCTTATGGAATTATATTTGTTAATTAAGGTTATATCCACAGCTATCGTATTCTTTGAATTGAAAAAAAAAATACACCTGGATACAAGAGTCAAACTTCTGCCTCAAAACAGCCTGTTTTTCAAGACATCAAAAGGCATTTAAGGCAAAATCCGCACCCTTTTTAATAACAAAGCGTTTATATAGAATAAGTGACTGGTTGACCTCCAAATTTTGCACTATGGCTTTTTTCATAGCAACGTGTCTTATCTATTCAGGTTATACACATATTTAATGATTACTCTAGTGGTTAAGGATGACAAAGGTTGAATTTAGAGGAATTGTACTCACATTTGCATGGAAGTAGAGTGGAAGACCATCTAAAAAAAAAATCTCGGTACACCCACTTAAATTTGAGCCCCGATTTCCCAGTCATCAGCAGTTCAGTATATTATGAAAGTGAAGCTTTAGACCATTCCCCCACTGAAGTAAATCTTAAGAGACCTAATCCTATTTGTCTAAGTAGCAAACTGAAATATTTTATGGATCCCATTGTATTGAGATTTCAGTCGAGAATTATCTAGTCCACTGGAACAGGCTTGGAACAAAATCCTCACATGAAGATTATATTATTATTTTTATTATTATTATTATTATTAGCACCGCGTCTTACTACCCGTTCGGGTTATACGCACTTACGCTAATGTGTAGGAGGCCTGGCATTCCTCACATTCACAAGATGTCTTGTCAGAGGTGAAGGAAGGGTTTGGTAATCAGATAAATCTGTGTCGAAACCGAGGATTGAATCCCGGCCGCCAGCACAGAAGTCTGATACCTTACCCCTAGACCGCCAGGTCACCGACAAGATTATGTTAATCACTTTGGTGGTCACATGGTCTAAGTCTCACTCTAGCAAGAGAGTAGATTACTGATGATGAGGAGATCAGTTTGAATCATGGTTTGGTGTACTTAGAGTGGTCTTTACAAAATGGTTTTCCGGTCTCCTTTCACACAAGTGCGGGTAAACACCATTTAAATACAACCTTTCTTTTCATTCCTAACACATTAGTGTAAATATTACATATAAGTACCGAGACATGGCACTAAATAGTAGTTTTTCAAATAAAATACCACATTAATGACAGCCGTGCTGCTTTTTAATCGCTCTTAGCGTTGGCCGAGTCTCACCGAGGTGTATCTTGCAGGTGGTGAGCAGTCCTAGGTTGTTGAGCCGCTCCAAAGGACAGGCCGCCTGCAAGTCCGCGGCCAGTCGGAACTGGGACGCGGCCTCCTCTGGCCGGTCCAGGTCCACCCTCAGGGCCTGGCCGAGTTCCAGCGCGAGTCCCGCGGAAAGAGGGCAGGAGGAAGAAACGCCTTGCTCTGCCGTGTGGTGGTGCTGCCATCTGCTGGAGGCATGAGCGTAGCAACTCACGGCGGCCTGAAGACAGCAAGCCTTGTTTACAGCCCGATTTTTTTTGGAAGAGGAGTTAGGAAAATACAAATATAATTTTTACTGTGGTCAACAAGGTTTATTATCATCATCATAATCATCCGTTATTTGTTATTGTTATTATTGTTATTATTTGTTATTAATTTGTATTTATTATTATTATTTTGTTATTAATTATTATTTTGTTATGTATTATTATTATTATTTATTTTTTTTATTAATAATTATTATTGTTATTATTTGTTATTAATTTTTATTTATTATTATTATTTTGTTGTTATTATGTTATTAATTTTTATTTATTATTTGTTATTATTTTTTATTAATAATTATTATTGTTATTATTTGTTATTAATTTGTATTTTTATTATTATTATTTTGTTGTTATTAATTATTATTTTGTTATGTATTATTATTTTTTATTTTTTTTATTAATAATTATTATTGTTATTATTTGTTATTAATTTTTATTTATTATTATTATTTTGTTGTTATTATGTTATTAATTTTTATTTATTATTTGTTATTATTTTTTATTAATAATTATTATTGTTATTATTTGTTATTAATTTGTATTTTTTATTATTATTATTTTGTTGTTATTAATTATTATTTTGTTATGTATTATTATTATTTATTATTTTTTCATTATTATTATGTGGTTATTAATTATTATTATGTGGTTATTAATTCTTATTTTGTTGTTATTAATTATTATTTTGTTATTATTAATTATTTTATTATTAATAATATTGATACGCACCAAAAGATTTTTAACACCACTTTTCCCCACCTGTCCTAGTTTTACACATACATACTAATTACACTATATCGAGATATGAAGGAGGTATGAAGTGTTTGAGGAGCATGTTAGCTGTCATCGGAAGAGATAGGATTAGGAGTGAAGTTGTAAGGTAATGAGTTGGGGCGGAGAGGGTACACGAGATAGTTTAGGAACAGGGTGAAAAGCGATCTGGCCTTTTCAAATTCAAGATTTTTTTTCCAGGGTTCCCAGGTTTGAGAACAGTGTTTTTCCAGGTTTTTGGTTTGGCTAAGTCCCACACATCCCCTTGCTAATTTGGTGAATAGTAATGTTGAAATTTTACTCATTGCTGGGTATAGAATTTGTTTATTAACACATTGTAAACTTGAACACAAAATTTTGTAAGCCAGGGTAATTGCATTATATTTGGAAGAAGGTACAGGAAAGGTGGATAGAAACATATAAAAGGGGGACAAACACAATATGGCCTTTACAATGAAATGAAGAACATTGTTCACACTTTACACTGCTGCCAATGGACAAAGAAGGTAATGGATGTCTCTTAAAGAAAATTGATCGTCACCGCCCAATCCCCCGACCCATGTTTCATTCTATCGGAACTCCTCAGGGAGGAGCATTAGTATAGAGGTAGAATGGGAAACCATTTAGGAAAAAACACCCTCAGTAGACCCAACTGGGATTCAAACCTTGATCTCACTGTAATCAGCAGGCCAATCTAAAGCTTGATTCACAAGTTCACCGAAAATAGAAAGCAGAATCTGCTTGAGTGGCGCAGCTATTCACTTGCTGTATGTTGACCCACGAGGCATTGCAACGCAGACTTAAAAACAGCATATTTTATTTTCTAGAGTATGCACATTTGTTTTGGATCATTCTTCTGACGTATGTTTTCAAATTATAAAGCTGTTTCGTGACACAATCCAATACATCGATACAAGCTTCACATTAACGGGTTATTTCAAACCACCTCACAACGGACAACGAAGCTGTCTGCTCGCTTCTAACTTTACAGCGCATACATTGTAATATGCACATGCACACTGATTATAAATGGTTGGTTCTAGGATTTTATTGGTTCCCCCGTGCCGAAGATCTCGGATAAAGCAGACAAAGTAGAGATGAGTTGAACTTAGAGCACATCACGTGATTATGTTTCTGTCCTGCACTACTTTTTTTTTTGCGAATGTATGAATCCAGAGTAACACAAAAGTAACGCCTTAGAACATTCATCCACTGAAGCAGGTGATAAAAAAAACTGAGAAATTCACTAGATAATGGAATTTCTCAGCAAATATCGTTGTACGATGTTTATTATTATTATTATTATTATTATTATCATCACCGCGTCTTACTACCCGTTCGGGTTATACGCACTTACGCTAATGTGTAATGGTAGGGTGATTGTGAGATGAAATGGAGGACCTACAGTTTAACGTGGGATCCGAACCACGGTGGAGGCCTGGCATTCCACACATTCACAAGATGTCTTGTCAGAGGTGAAAGAAGGGTTTGGTAATCAGATAAATCTTTGCCAGGACCGAGGATTGAACCCCGGCCGCCAGCATAGAAGTCTGACACCTTACCCCTAGGCCGCCAGGTCACCCTACGATGTTTATTAATGCGGGGCAAGGCAAGAGTCACCTGTAAATTCTCCCCTCCCGGACTCGGGCAACCCAGAGCTCGGCTGCTGGTCTCGGCGAATAAGAACTGTCGGGCTCCTCGCACAAGGTCCCAGGCCTCTCCTGGACTGTTACCCAATGAGCCCTCGCACCTCGCCGCTGCGATCCAGCAAAGGCCAGCGTACTGTGGGAGCTCTTCGCGCTCGCACTGCACCGCTAGTTTGCCTTTACAATTAAACACAAGGTCACTATTAAATTTGTTGGTTCTTTTAATAGTATCGATGCAGTGATCATTGTGATTAAATAATTATTATTAATGTATTAAATAAGCCCCACTAAAATTTAGCACCGCGTCTTACTACCCGTTCGGGTTATACGCTTTAAGTACTAATTACTCTAATGGATTAGGAATTGGGAAAGTTGAATTAGAGAAAGTGAACCCGCGTTTGCGTGGAGGGAGAGTGGAAAACAATTTAGGAAAAACCACCCCCAGTTCACCCGACCGAGATTCGAACCTCGATCTCCCCGTCCTCAGCAGTCGAGCAGCTCAACACGACAAGAGCGTTAGCCAACTACGCCACCGAGGCGGGTACCCCACTAAAACTATTTTAAACCAATAAACAAGTCTGGGACAAGAACTTGTGGGCCTTCTTGATTATAGTGAAGTATGATTTTTGTTTCTATTATAAGTCCCCGGTCAACCTAAATAATCCCCAGGAGACACTCAGACAGCCGGTATCAAAAGAGTAATCCCCTAGAAACCCCCTTATATTAACAGTGATCCTATAAGTGATGTGTTCTCAGCCATGACACGGGCACTTTGAATAAAAAAGGACTAATAGTCTACCATCAATTTATGGTAACCTCTGAATGTTTCGATCATGTCTGACAACATGTCACTTGAGATTACCAGTTTGTTTTGTACCAGAAGTTCGCCTGGGAACTTTGGGCGGAAAGCAAGCGCTTCCAATTGTTTCTTGTTGCTCTCAATCCAACGAGAACACTTAGACTTGATTTAGAGAAAGTATTTTCAAACATAAAAAAAACTCATCTTGCACTGTTATTAATTACAGAAGACACAAAAAAGTCATCCATTAAAATATATTAATAATAATAATAATAATATTTAGCACCGCGTCTTACTACCCGTTCAGGTTATACGCTTTAAGTATTAATTACTCTAATGGATTAGGAATTGGGAAGGTTGTAATAGAGGTAGTGAACCCGCATTTGCGTGGAAGGAGAGTGGAAAACCATTTAGGGAAAAAAACTTAGTTCACCCGACCGAGATTCGAACCTCGATCTCCCCGTCCTCAGCGGTCGAGCTCAACACGACAAGCGCGTTAGCCAGCTACGCCACCGAGGCGGGTCATTAAAATATATTGATTGGTTAGTTAATAATTACGGTAATTAAAAACAAAGGGCTAAGAACCTTTTAATGTCTATGTTGGGGATCTTAATTAAATAATCCACGAGTCTCCCCAGGCCCCAACCTCCTCCCCATTTCCACGGCAGTTAATTGACCTTATGCTAGAACCTAGTTTAACTTATTAACTTAGTGACTGAATAGCCTTCTTAAAGAACAACATCTATAGTGTCTGCACTCACCGAATTGGTCACTAGCTTCCGTTACATTGGGTTTCCTCAAAAATCTCCTAAAAATTAAAACAAAATGTATCAATCAAATATCAAACAATCCACAGTATTTTACAGGCCAACTTCAAACTGACAACATAACCTTTAATGTAATCTCAAAATATTAATAAATAACATTAAGAAAATAATTCGGATTACTATACATAATGTAATTCAAAGATATAATTTTTCCCACACTTACTTTTTAAGTTTGTTGGAAATTGCTCTATATTGCATAAGAAAGTCGTTACTAATAGAACCTCCATCAGACATTTTTAATAACACTTACTAAACTGCTCTCTAGTGTACACTGTACAAATGAAACCTCAAAAAACAGCTAAAGCTCGATTTATTGACCTAATCTATTTTTCAAGACCGTCCATTGTTAGTTTATGATCCTACGGCAGTTTAATTTTATAGTTTATATTTTACCGCTAGGTAGCTCGCTTTTAGTCTGCACACATGCTACTCAAAATTAAATAAGTCCAACACCATTGTAATTTGTACAATGGATAAACGATGGTACTGGATAAGGTCGTAGCCAAGGGTTTTTATTGTTCTACATGTTATTATAAGAAACTTGCTAACGTCCTTGTGTATATATAGATGAAAAAAGATTATTTTAAAACTTACTGAGAGAGAAAAAGTGTAAATAATTTCACCCTCATTTCGTTCTAACCCCGATATAATTTTATAGTAATTAATTAATTTATTTATTTATGTTAACGACATTTTCCAGGTAAATTTTCAAGGCCATTTACAACTATATGCAGGAGACACAAGCTTATTTTACATTGGACCAATTTTTAAAACTGTAGCAGAGGATATTCAAACATTCAAACAGACCTGAATTGTTATATCATTGGTTAAGTAATAGTCAATAAACTGTCACTGAATCTTGACAAGTATAACTACTTTATTTTTATTAGACCCGGAAACAAAGATAGAAAGAATATAGATAATTACCTGATAAGCTTTGGGAATAACAGTTGCTTAGCCTATTCGGATAAAATTAATAGATATGCTGTGCTCTAAAAAACTGCTGGGAGGATTTGGGGGTCAAAGACTCTTAATCACCGTTAACCAAGAAGATCAAGAAGTGCTTCCCCTGGAAATATTTAAACAGTGGTGGCTCGTAGCTAACATTATTGGGGGTGCTGCTCCAAAAAAAAATTTAGCCTTTGTTTTAAAATTGTGTAAAAGGAAAAAAACACGAAAATTTATTCAGGAACTTGATAAAATCTTAACAAAAAAAAACTTTTTTACTTACTACTTTAACTTAAATTGTTACAGTTCAAGCTTGATTTATTCATTTAAAAATTAAATCCATTCCTCTTGTTTTAATTTGCGCAAAAAGTTCAATAATTTTCTCCTTGATCTCTGGATGAACAATTGAGGAAATTTTTCTCTAATGAAAGTACTACAAGCGCATTTAGTCTTTCTGTTAAATAAAAGAATCGAAAAAAATGAATCAAATAGAATAACTGGAAGCAGAATAATAATCTAACTCTACACTTTTCTACACTTTATCAAATTCAAGACTATGGTACACGGTTTTTAAGCAAAACACACGCTGAGTAAAAAAAAAACCTCCTTCCACCATCACACCAGAACCAGCACTGCGAGAGCAACAGTGCTCTCTCCACCTGGCAGTCCCACCTTCCTCCCTACCCCCTTTATATGTGTACATGCGCACAACAGTCAAACACCACATCACTGGCACTGTGAAGCACACAGTTCCATACAAAGATTTTTGTATCTTTTTCATAAACTAGGGAATGGCTACTCCATTACTGACATTTAAGCTTAAGGAAAAAAATATATATATATTGTACTACAAAAATAAGGTAAGAATTTTTTAAAAATTGACTCATTATATTAAATTTTATCGATAATATCAAGTGGAAATAGGGGGTGCTGCAATTCCGCAGTGCCTATACATGAGCCGCCACTGTATTTAAACATGAATACCTCTAGTTTAGAACATTGGTTCTCAAACATGTATGATTTTTTCATACTCGCATGCTATTTTGGGAAACCTCGCGCCTCCCAACTCCCCTTGTCAATCTTTTTCAACTTATTTATATCTATGTTTCAATATCCACCTTTACAGCCTACTACATATTCTGACTTAGTAAAAGTACACCAGAACTATGCACAAAACACAATAAAACTACCTATGATTAACATCAACTCAAATTGTAATGGAATATCAAAACACAGCGCACTGCAGTTCATCACGATACCTAAATAATCAGATATTTAAGTAAAAATGTCAGGACATACGCTGAAATTTGAAATCAGTACAGTAAGTCAGCACCGCTTAGTGGTGCAGCTGTTCATCACACGTTTGCAGAAAGTTGGGAATATTTGTTTACCCACGATGCATTGAAACGTCAATTGTAAACACGAAAATATTACAATCAGTGCAAGCTACTGTATTTAAAATAAAATAAAACGTTTTATTTACTGCCTAGGTTTGATTATGTCATCGATAAAACTCATGGCTTCCAATAAACTCATATTTCATCATCACTTTTGAGATACACCATTTTGAGAATGTACTGTTTTTATAAATAATGCATGTTTGAAAGTTTGCGCACGCGCTAATCAGATATTCTTGGCCGGTTTTCTGTAAAAGCACTAAAAAATTTGAAGTTATCACTACTCGAGCAGTGCGGGGCTGCGGGCTACGCTCAATATTGCCAACCCCCACTGATTTTTCCAGTAGATCTACTGATTTTTAAACTATATACTGATTAATTCAAATAAAATTAACAAATCTACTGATTATTATGTTCGTATGTTGTCAACTTCACTCATGGACTCTTTGAAATGATGGGATGGTTGCGAGAGGAGAAGTGAGGGGTTGGTTTGAGTAGGAGGGAAAAGCTTCAACTGCAACTTTGTAGATTGACAACTTTCAAAAAACCTTGAACTATAATAACTGTAAACTTACCCCTCTTCCAAGAAGTTGGCTGTCACAGTGAATAGATAGGAAGGCGCTACTACACTAGTCTGCAGAAATCCACTCAATTTAAAACACACAATTTGCAAAAGCTTATTTTTTTTAGCTAGTGTAGCACATACTTCCAGACACTCAAAACATGAAGCATTGATCATAGACATAGATTTTTTTTTGTAATTTATTTTAGGTACAGTATTATACATGCTCTTTCTGAACCAACTGATTAGATCATTTTTTAGCGAGAGCGAAAGAGCTACGATGTATTTTCCGCAAACCTTCCAGGGTTTTTACTCGCCACTTGTCAACACAAGACAGAAAGCTTTACTTCCCCACCAAAGGAAGTTGTGCAACAGATTTTTATCGCTAAAAGAAAAATCCATCAACCTTGGTTGGGTTTGAATCGACACACATTAGGTGCTAAGGTGAGCACTTTACCTCAGAGACCACCGAGGGTAAAGGAACATACAAGAACACAATATGGCATTAGCACTTACAAATATCCCTTCATGGAGCTATTTCTACCAATTTCACCTCATTACACCTTATCCCTATATTGAGCTAGTTCTATCCAGTCCACCTCATTACACCCTATCCCTATCTTGAGCTAGTTCTATCCAATCCATATCATTACACCCTATCCCTATCTTGAGCTAGCTATATCCAGACCCCCTCATTACACCCTATCCCTATCTTGAGTTAGTTATATCCAGTCCACCTCATTACACCCTATACCTATCTTGAGCTAGTTCTATCCAGTCCACCTCATTACATCCTATCCCTATC
>CABFOW010005596.1:25584-40735 GCA_902141385.1 Timema californicum
CCCCCGATTTCCTTTCCTCTAAAGTCGCAGCGCTTATGTTTAAGCGCAAATTTCAGCAGACTGGCTTCATTTTCATATTTTATCTGACTAAAGAATAATTTGAAAAAAAAGATTACAAAAAAAGTGATAAAATGCACAAAAATGTAACATTAAACTGTTTTAAAGTGACTCTAAATATAATGATCCCGGTCTTTTGTTATGGTAGGATATATTTCAAGATTACATTTATTTTTCTTACGATATAAATAACAAACAATTTCAAGAAATATTGACGAGAGACATTCTAAAACGACCCTGTTAACTAATTTCCATTTTGAATGAACATTTAGAGATCTTTATATAGATATTTCAAAGAATAACCCCAGTTAAAGGCAGTTTATAAAATACTTAAGCAATCCACAATATCATTTGACAGAAATATTTGTGTTGTGTGGACAAAACAATTTACGCTAAAAAAATAAACAACTGGCCAATTAAAAGACGGATAATTATTTCTTCTTACATTTACAAGCATTTGTCTCAGAAGAGTAGGGCTTAATATTATTTGCCATCTTGTGAAATAAAATTTTTCAATCAAATATTTATTAATAGGAATAATTAAAAAAAGCAAGCTAATTTTAACTTTTGATACTTACTAACTAACCACAAGCAAAAAAAACAAACAATTAATTCCTTATATTAATAAAACACAAACAGATGTATCTTTAATCAGACGACATGTTCTGCATGGATACCAAATTAATTAATGTGCGTTGCACATACTTATACACGTCATCAGCATTTTACCTGTACTCACTGCAGTTATTGATACGTCGGTAAAAAAAAAAGAAAAAGAGGCAAAACCTTGCACATATATTTGGCGAATCAAAGCCAAAGTACTAATCTACATTGATTAAAAAACCACTAGTATTAGATTTGAGAAACATAAATTAAAAAGCAATATCCATTAAATTTTACCTTCCAAGTCTTTGTTACTCTTTATTGGATTATTTTTTTCTAATTCTAACACAGCTCAATCCACTTTAAATTAATTCAAAATATCAAAGTCTTAACTTTTATTTGCTAAAAATATATTATAATAAAAACAAAGATAACTGCAACATTTAATAAATTATATTTAATACTTAAAAAATAGCTAATATATCTTTATAACGAAAGCCTCTTTTCATTTTTTGAGGTATTTTGTTGTATTTGGAAAAATATACATAAAGGTTGATAGAAACATTGCGCGCGTTTCACACTCTGCATGTGTGTGCGTGCGTTTCACACTCCCTCCTGGCGAGTGGGATGAAACCTAGGTCAGGGAGTGGTAGCATGAAGCATAACATTTATTTTATGTTATCTTTAATTTAAATCAAACCCAGTCTAATAATTGTTTGGAAAAATGTAACTACCTGACGTCCTAACACAATATAATTAAATATTTAGATCTAGCGCTAAGATATAAACTGACGCACATGATCAAGCCTTATACCAACCCGGTCAGAATCTCAACCAAGAACACCAGGTCGGTTATGAGCGCGTGTCGTTTGAAGCAGCGTAGGAACTGCGTTCTTCTTTTCATTGTAAAATCCATATTGTTGTGATCGCCCCCCCCTTTATGTTTCTATCCATCTTTCTGTACCTTCTTCCAAATAAAACAATTTAATACCTAAAGTTAAATAGTTATACAATGTATTTCCCCTAACATTAATGATTTTTAAATACTCAAACTTTGATTCGGACTCAAGAATATTTCATACTATTCGGTTAAACTCTGCACACCCATTTTACTAAACTAAAACTATTTTCAATTAAGATTTATATTTTAGAAGACAGGTCTTTAAAAAAAATTAGATTGAGATGTATTAAATATTAAAAACAGCAGCCATAATTAAATGAGTAAATGCATAAGGTAAAATTTAGAAACCAAAACCTAATTCAATGGTCGCAATACTGTACTCTCTTGAATATGGTAACAATGCTCCCTTGTCAAGCCATTAATATCTACGTTATTTCAACCAATACACACAAAATAACAAAAACAACGAACCACAAAAGCCTGGTTCATGATCAAAAAAAATTAAATGCTATCCAGCGAGTCAAGAAATATTGTTGGATATGAGTGATAGCATAATAACCTAAAATTATATAAGACATAAGTATCAATTTTTAATTGTATTTATTTTATTTAACAAATCGGGAACATAATCCTGGTTTTGGGGAAGAATGGTCACATTAATCTGTATTTTGTGGTCGTCTCCGAGTGATGGAACACTCAGGCTTGTCTTGTCGTTTATGTCGGGGAAGTAACGTTGACCTCTCATGGTTCCTGCTACTGCGAATAAGCTCATTGAAGGAAACATGCGTGCGCACACACACACACAATACTTCATCTGGCTAAAGGCTTGCGTGTACCAGACTATAAATAAGTGTAAATCCGCTCCCTAGACATGACTATATTTGATAATCTCAGAGAAGAAGTTACTTTTTGCCGAGACAGTGTCTTCCTAATATTCTATATTTAAATAAGCTACAAAACATGAGAGTGTGGGCACATTGCCCCCCCTCCCCCCACCCCAAGCTGTTCTCTATAGAAAGGGAGGGGGGGGGGGGAGAACTTATATTTTGATTAATCAAATTATTACTCTACAATGAAACAATCAGATGAAAAAAAATAGCAATAAAAAGCATGTATGATAGTTAAAGAAAGAGAATATTTCTGTCTGAGCACCCTACACTTCCCTGGACAAAAAATATTCCAGCACAGATGTTTATTTATTTTATATTACTTAAATAAGGATAAAAGTGTTTAATTTTAACATATTAATACTCATATCAAAGAGCGATAATATTTGCCGATATTAAACTCCCAACGGAAAAGAAATTAATAAGCAGCATACACGAAAAATTATTCTACTCTGAATGTTGCTGTTTTAAATAGAGAAGTTTCATTTTACATAGTTTAAAAGTTGACATTGTCCACTCTGAGCTAAATGTCCGAGAAACGAAAGGTAACTGTTATAGAAGCGTAGAATGGATCTTTGTGAATAGAAATGTGTCATTTAATAGGAGGGTCACAACACACTGTATTGTCAATTGTATTTTCCTCCTCCTCTGTTTGTTCTCCTACTGTTGGACAGCTACGCCCAAGAACGTTATAGACCCATTTTGTTTCTGGCATTTAATAGTTTATGCTCGACAATTCTAGCGCCTTAACTTAAAACATGCAGGTCACACACAACAATGTACTTTTATCAATTTTTTGACCATGAACCAGGTTCAAGCTTTCGTTTCTTTCATCAGTCTTCAAGTTTTTTTTAACAACATGCCTGCTATTACACGGATCCTTAAAAAGTCAATTTTATTTGTAAAGTTTGCATGTTAAAACTATCCCTAAGAGTAATACAGTTATGACAACATCCAAATTACTCATGTTTAAAGTAAAAAAACTATTAATTTATGTATAAACTTATAAAATGGCACCCAACCATTTGCATTACAGAAATGCATGACTTTAACAGGCATTTTTACATTATTTTTTTTTGACAACATTTATTTAACAAACAGCTCTTTCGGTTTTTACACCAACTAGATAATTTTCTCCTAGTGTAAATTTTTGTTTAGTATTCTGATTTATTAAAAAACAAAAATGTCAACCCCCACATGAAGCTTGAAAGATTTTTGTTCCACATACGCACACCAACATGTGAAGAATGACTCCGCATACAATAATAATCCTAGCGCACAAAGCCAAAAGATCTGAATCAAAGCCGCCAACTTTAAATATGATTCGTGCAACAGGGATAGTATTGATAATTTATGTGTGTTAACATTTTTTTTAGGGATAAAATAAATTCCCCTCTTGAAGGGCAAGAATTATTTGTCCATGTTAAAAAAAAGCCGAGCTCCCACAAGAAATCGACTATAATTTTCTTTCGGCTACAGAAAAACTCTTTTTAAAACGATATTTACATGCTATTTATGATGATGGAAATTAAAAAATTCTGCACAACATACAGTCATAATTCTTCCTTTCGTTTTAATTTCATAATTGGTAGGGATGATAATCAACCTAAAAATTGAGGTTATGTGGTATAGACCACTAGGCTAAATCATGGCTTAAATTAGGAGGGATAGCCAGCACACTTACCTCGGTGACAGTGGAGTAGAAATTGTTTAGATATAACACTAAAAAACACATAAACCCATTTTTAAGGACAAGCTTTCACTGTCACAGACAGCTTCATCAGGTCAGGAGAGTAGACTGATGCTTTTTATTGAACTGTAAGGTTGACTGTCAAACAAAAGCATCAGTCTACTCTCCTGACCTGATGAAGCTGTCTGTGACAGTGAAAGCTTGTCCTTAAAAATGTGTTTATGTGTTTTTTAGTGTTATATCTAAACAATTTCTACTCCAGTGTCACCTAGGTAAGTGTGCTGGCTATCCCTTCTAATTTAAACCATGAATCAACCTAAAAAAAAAACTTGAATTTACCGACTTTCCAGGTCTATGGGAATTTTGATTAAAAAAAAAGTGCCTTACTTGAAATTATTTCCCTTCAAACTGATTTATTAGGAACTATTTTCAATATCTTTGAAGCTTTGCAAAAAAACATACTGAGCTTTTTTTTTATATTGAATTGGCATAACTTATTTTGTATGACTATCAAGTTGGCGTTCCAGTGGTGTAGGTCTGTTCGTCTATATCCTTTCTCAACCTATTTGGTTTACACTTTGTTCGTTAGATTAAGTTCACTGGTTGAGTCCTTGTCGTTTCTCTTCCTCCAACATGGCGTCGAGCTCGTCGGTAAGGTTGGCAAGCATGTTGCCGATATCGTTCAGCACATCGGCAGGCTCCTGTCCAGCAGCCCTGAGGAGAACATTAAGATAAGCGGTGAATTCCTTCGCTCGTGTAACACTCCAAGACGACGGAGATGACACACTTTGACATAAAGACGCTCGGACACGGGCAATGCTCGTTTCTTACACGGGTTATTTGGTATAGGGCAAAAGTCTAAATTATAGTTTCGATTACGAGGGATAGCCAGCATAATTAACAGAGTTCTACTGGGATAAAAATAATACTTTCTCTACCTGAGGGGGACGAGAAAGTTAAAATGGGAAAACTATGATTTAGGCTTGTTTACGTCACAAAATTACACATACATGCGAATTACACTTTTCGTAGTTACAAACATTTGAGTTGAAGATGGCTGTGTTATCTGATATCTTGAAATCTTAATTTATTGCTCATATGTACAGTAGCCCCGTGGCTTCTTTGGTGCTGACAGTCAACATTTAGATATATACCTAAAATTTGACTCTCAGAAGCGACAGCTGGTAAACACATGTTTTTGCAAATCATGTGGTTCGGCGTAGGGATACATAATTTGTTCTGGTTAACTTTTCAAAGCCGTCAGTCAGCACCAAAGAAGCCATGGGGCTACTGTAGCTCATTTTTCTATGTAAATAATAAGTAAAATATGAGTTTTTATCTGGCTTTTATGACAGTCCTATTTTGACCAAAGGAAAATAATTTAAATTTAAGAGTGAAATTAAACATTGAAAAAGAGGATAGAAGGGCAATGCCTACACATTTATCAGAAAAGGCTTCCAAGTTCAGAGTTAAAATCTCTCCTGCTGAAGAATGGGACTAATGTACACCAAATATTTCATAATTTTGTGTTTTGTAGTGTTTTAGTTCTGAACTATGAGGCCTACAGTTTTCTGTCAAGTGTGTAGGCCTTGCCTTTCTATTCTCCTTTCAATTTTTAATTTAATACAGCAGATGGGCGCCATTTTTCCTAAATTTAAGAATGAGAAATTTAGCCATAATTCTACACCCATAGCACTATATTACTTTATAGTTTGAGTGTTTTTTTTATAATTCTTAGTTGACAAAAGAATTTTTTATTTACCACAAATTAGGTTATATATACAGTGTAGAAACACTGCACAATGATAGAAAACCTAATTTGTGGTAAATAAAAAGAAAAAAAAAATCTTTAAGTCATCAGGAAATTATTAACTGTGAAATATGTTTATTTTTGTCGCTTTGACCATACCTCTCTCTGAGTGCTTTCTGACTAGACGCGAGATCAGTGGCGGAATGCTGAGATCGCAGCGGAGGCACAAACTCTGAATAACAAACAACATTTACTCAATAATAGAACATTTAAAAAACCAGCAACTGTGAACTCAACCTCTAAATACAGTCAATATAAACTACATATGATATATTTGTAGCTTATAAAACAAACACCGAATAACCAACCGTGTTTCGTTATAATACAATATCTAGGCAATCAACATATGTCGCTAGCACAGCAGAAACAAAATCTATCTCTTTTATTTTCGGTGTTTGTGGTTTTTTTTAAGACTAGTATTTAAATTCTCTTTCTTCTATTTTTAATTAAATTCCTTGTCCAATGTATGATTTTCTTTAACATCAAAAAATCCCCCTGGATTCTCGTGTTCTCCTGACTGTAAGCGCCACGTACAGTTACCAATACAAAAGCTTCGCTGAATGGATGCAGGACTTTTAAACCATTTCTAAGCTTTCCAATAATGGTTCAGTTGACCCAAGTAACTCTCTAAAAGGCTAAGTGTTAATGGATTTAACCATTTAAGAGGTTTTGAGTGTTCCAAGTAAAAACATTAGTGCCCAATGTAAAGAGAATAGCAGGGAGGGTCAGATGGAGAGAGATTTGTGACTGGCTGAGATTGTGACGTCACTCGGTACACAAACCAATGCGTTACGCACACAAAGCTATATGGAAGATAAACTAAGTTGTTAAAAATCAGGTCACATTTTAAAACTTTAAATCATAAATAAACTTCTAAAATACATAAAAACGTCCAATTAATGTAATTACTCTAATTATTTTAAGAATATAAATGTTTGGCTGTCTTCATATTAAAATATATCTGCTATATACTGAATGATGTAAGCAACGACATAGTCAAATTCCCCCAAGTGGTGCTACCTTTCTATTCTATTTACATTGATAGTGCCCCCATATTTGCTAGTAATACGTTCCAAGACCCGCAACGGTTACTTGAAATTACGGATGACACCGAAAAAAATTTGATTTGCTAAAAAAAATATCTTAGCCTATTGTAGATATCAGAGTTTTCCCTTTGTCAATATTGGAAAGGACATTACGGCTTCTCTTAGGATCAGAAGCACTTCCGGCATCACTTCTATTACACTTCAGGGGCCGCTATTACAGTAAATAAAGGCTTTCTGAACACAAACACTGCCATAATGTGGCGACTAATGTAAGCAGTGAGAACATTAACAACGGAGGGGAGGCAAGTTCTACATGGAAGCGCGAGTATGGGGACAAAGGAAGATGAATTCAGGACATACTCGTTTGGCGCACTGTTTGAAACTTGTGACCTATTTATATTTCTTTGAGTGGCTGTAAACCACGGATATTGAACCGGTTGATATGGAGGTACTACTGTATATTTCACAAAGTGATTTATAAATTTATCACATATTTACATGTGTTCCACATCCTGAAACTTCATACATAAGGAGCAATCAGCCCAAAACAAAAAGGGCACAGAAATCTTTCCCTCCCAAAACGTGATTGTTTTTGTATGAGAGAAAACTGATTTCATAAAGTGTGTGACCTCGTAACCCTGACGATGGTAGAGACGACACACCTGTTTGGGGGTAGTCCATCGTAGAGAGGGTGGGATGCGGCCGGGCGGTTCTCTGCTTGATGGTGCCGGCATTCTCGTTGGCGAACGGCAGCGAATCCGACTCTGTACTGGAACTTGACTACGAGTACAACAGACAAACGTTATCCAAATTAAATTTATCACATTATGTATGCTTTTCACCCTTTTTTAAACAAAAAACTCTTTTATTTGTGGATAACAATTTGATACCAAGAATGTCTTGACTGTCCCTGGAGGAAACCGCCCCAAATTTGAGTCTTGATCCAGTACAATGGAGGGTGTGTTTTATACCCTCCCTCTAGGAAAATTGTGATGCATTTATTATTATTTAGCACTGCGTCTTACTACCCGCTCGGGTTATACGCTTTAAGTACTAATCACGCTAATAGATTAGGAATTGAGAAGGTTGAATTAGAGGAAGTGAACCCGCATTTGCGTGGAAGGAGAGTGGAAAAGCATTTAGGAAAAACCACCCCCCGTTCATCCGACCGAGATTCGAACCTCGATCTCCCCGTCCTCAGCAGTCGAGCTTAACACGACTCGCGCGTTAGCCAACTAGGCCACCGAGGCGGGTCATTTATTCTTAATCCTCTTTCTTATTCCTAATTGATAAATCATCCACAATTTTAATTTATTGGTAAAAAAGTAATAACAATTTGATGACAAATGTATTAAAAATAATACTCCATTTAGTTTTTTTTTTTTTCAAAATAATAATCACTACTACCTGTCCAGGTGATAATTACTCTAATAGAGTAGTGAAGAGGAAGGAAGCATTTTAAAGGTAATCCACCCACATTTGCGTGGAGGAAGAGTTTAGAAAAAATAACTCAGTTGATCTGACCAAGATTTGAACCCCAATCTCCCCATCTTCAGCAGGCCAGTTTTAACAGGAGAGCGACACCTTAGACCATTCGACCACTGAAGAGGGTTTCGAAACCATTAAAATGAGAAAATAATATAACTGTGAATATTAAACCAAATGGTAGCCATTTGAAATATCTATCCCTAAACAAAAGCCATCATTTCAGGACTACTTTTTATCTATTATGCATTAACTTTGAATATTGGCTAAAAACAGGAGAAACTATTATTTAGGCCTATTTAGAAAACAGCATCACACATTATCTGTGAATCCCTTAACGCTAACCGGGGTTCAATCCTCGGTCCCGGCACAGATTTATCCGATTACCAAACCCTTCCTTCAACTCTGACAAGACATCTTGTGAATATGGGAAATGCCAGGCCTCCACCGTGGTTCGGATTCCACGTTAAACTGTAGGTCCTCCAAACTGTAGGTCCTCCATTTCATCTCACAATCACCCTACCATTACACATTAGCGTAAGTGCGTATAACCCGAACGTGTAGTAAGGCGCGGTAATAATAATAATAATAATAATAATAATAATAATAATAATAATAATAATAATAATAATAATAATAACTTAACGCTAAATTTTTTAGTATTCTGTAGCTACAGACATAACAAAACAATAATCTATGTTTTTGACTAAACTTTGACAACAATGTCTTATAAACATGTAAAACAATCCAGATTTACACAATACGAGATATTTTGATCGTGCAACAAAGCTTTTAAACTTGAGATCAGCGCTCTAGAGTCACGATTGGGTGGAGTTGAAGTCGAAGTCGTTAAAAATGATACTTCTCCCCGACTCTGGCTTTAAAACAAACTTGTAAAATTAGAGCAATGTATGATGGTAAATATATCATTTTAATTTTATACATTTTTTATTCTTTAGAACCAATATTTGTAATTTTGATTGACAAATTTATTCAAATATAAATTCACAATGTCAAAAGAAGTTTCCTATGAAGTAATCTTTATTGGAGCATTTTACTGTAGTAAGTTTTTAATTACTAGTTAGTATACATTAGCCTTTCTGAAGGAGTCACGAGTTGTATGCTTGGCGTGTCGACTCCATAGTTGAGATGAGTTAAATTTTTGTTTCTAAGAAAACGCATTAAGTGCAAGAGGTTCACATTATTCCTTTAATTGCTCTAGAAAATAGGAATAGTAGGTAATAAAATGTTCTCATTATTTTATAAAATGTGAATTCACCTTTAGCTAAATGGTTAATTAATGATCTGGGCTCTGAATGTTAAATTTGTTCAAATGTTTTGGTTTAATCACTAGTAAACATAGCTGTGAAAAGGATAATTAAATTTGAAAATATATTTATAATAATAATTATATTATATTTATGTTATGTATTTTAGTCTCGAATATGAAAT
Source organism: Timema californicum (assembly GCA_902141385.1). Lineage (NCBI taxonomy): Eukaryota > Metazoa > Arthropoda > Insecta > Phasmatodea > Timematidae > Timema > Timema californicum. Next base: position 35,516 of record CABFOW010005596.1, read on the forward strand.
TTTTGCTGGTCCATTGATCTTTAGTATTTTTTAAGGATTCAAAGATTCGAAATAAATTGGTTTTGCGGTAATTAATTTACCAATTTGTAAAAGGGGGCTCATTCTACCCAACGTTGCCTGGAATTGAAGCTGGGACTCATAGAATGAAAGGGTGACTAACCTTGAAACTAGCGTCAGAGCCATTCCTGCTCTGCTGCAGGGCGAGGCTGGCAATAAGCTCCTGCTCCACGGCCGACGCGGACTGGAGGTCCCCGGCGCTGGCGGACCCAACCCCCCATGACCTGGTCAAAATAGGAGGGAGAGAAGGGGACGAAAGACCATCAAATTTCTCTCTGAGAGGTGGGGAGGAAGGTGCTGGGGGTGGAGGGAGGGGCAGGTCATCCCCCGAGTCCAGCGCGTCGCTCGATGGGTAGGAGGGGAGCGGCAGGAGGGGGGAAGGGGCGGAGGAGTGGAGGTCCACCGTCACCGTGCTCATGTTCCGGCCGTCCGAGGCCGTAGGTATTGGACCGCTGCAGTCTATGACTATGTCGGCCTCCCCGCGGGACGATTGTCTCTTCGGGGGCGACGGTGGGCGTTTCTTTGGTGTGCATCTTGGTGACTCGTTCCCTTTCTGTGGTGGGGGCATATCCCCTCGGTACGAGTAATTCTCCAGGTTGTATTTACTGATATCTATCATTTCCCGTGGTGAGGACTTGTACGTTCCACAGTAGTTGATGGCCGGCGCGGGGGGTTTCTCGAACTCCTGGACGGCAAAGTCTTGCCGGGTCTTGGCGATGATCTTGGCCACGGGTCTGGGCCGTACGAGTCCGCGGGGCCTGGGTAGGGTCCCTCCACCCTCATGCAGAGCTATGGCCTCGTTGGTCGGAGTGATGTCTCCGTCGTCGTAGCTGCGTGGCCGCCACCCTCCGACTTGATGCTGGTAGTAGAAGGTCTGGGTGTTCTCCGCGCTAAACGTGTGGTGCGTCCTCTCCACGCTGCCATCTTCCAAGCTCTCCAGGGACTTCCCGCGACCCCCTCGAATCTGCAGGGGAATAAGACCTCTGTGATTTAAGGGGGAGATGATATGTTTATTAAAAAAATAAATTCTGGAATTTCAGGTCCAACTCTTCAATGCTCCACTAATTGAGTTACCCTGATTGTTTCTATAAATCAATAATTACATGGCTAATTAGTCGATAAACCAGAGGAGTCTGATAATTAGCTCAGCCGATAGCGTGTTTGTCTACAGAGCTAAAGGTACCGGGTTCAATTCCTGGCATGGCTGAAAAATATACCATAGGTAAAATGTGGGTTGCCCCTTTCACAGTGATGAGTTATCGGCTGTAGGAAGGAAATGGGGAGGGGGGTTGGGTGTTGTGTGTTTGTTCTTGAGAGTAGTTTGTATATAATTAGATCCATTGTAAACTTTTTTTTTTGGTCAAGGTATCGACATGCATTTTCTGAACCAACTTACCATCTCTAAGCAGATGACTTAAAAAACTAACTTAAATATAAAACAGACACAACATCCAGCCCCCCCCCCCCCCTCCCGGTCATCGATTCTTCACCGTGAACGGGGAAACCCACATTTCACCAATGATACATTTTAGGGCCATTTTGGGAATTGAACCTGGGATCCTTAGCTGAGAAACGGTGTCAAAACTAACATAAGCTAATATTTAACCAGTTTATAAGATACTATTATCATAACAACAGTAAATAGTATACTGCATAATGTAGAGTAAATTTTGTAACTATAGTGTTTAACTATTTTACAACTTAACAACAAAATAACACAAGTTAATTTAGAATGATAATGTTTTGAAAAGATTCTACTCAAAACAATTAAAGTTGATCTGGTATAATTTGACAAAAAAATGAGGTCAAATATACTCTTAAACACCATCATTCACAGTTTACTAATTAAAGTTTAAATTTCAATAAATTAGAAGGTTTTTTTTTACCTGAGTATATTTTAAAACATGTTTACATTTCAGGCAAAAAGTATTTTAGTAAAAAAGAAATCGTATCAAAATCAAATTATCCTAGTGTTGATTATATTATTTGAGCATGCTAGTAACAAAGACAGACATGCAGTGGTGGTTTCAGCTAACATTAAACATGAGTTTGAAAGGGTATAACAGGATTTTGACGACAGCCATGCTATCAAAACCTGCCGTCAAAACAAAAGATCGACTACAAGCTGTGATTTAACAAATAAAACAGCACCCCTCCCTTTTGTGTTGTACACTGCCCATCGTCTTACTTTGCGAACACAGGTGACTCATCAATTTGAGTCAAAGCACTTAGAAAGAAGGAAAGAAAGAATATAGATAGATATATCAAGAATGGCCGCTACTTCTGAAATAAATAGACAAGTCAAGGAGTTTGGATTGGGAAAATAAAGATCTAGGAATTTTTAAACAAGGATGCTATTCAATTTAAAGTGTAGTGTGCTATCTAATAGTTTTATTAGCTATGGATGTTTGACCTTGAAAAAAAAAAAAATGGTTTATAAGAAAAAATTAATTTAGTTCTTGTCCTTTATCTTATTATAGTTTTTTAATTTCTCATCTTGTTTTAAATGTTTTGACAAAAAAAAAGTAATTCTTTATTCAATTCTTTTAGTGCCAAGAGCCAATGTGATTGGTTTTTCCTTCTGTCGTTAAAAGTGCTGGAGCCACTGAGGTTGGCTTTCCAGATTTGTGCTAGTTCTAGCGTCAACAGATAGATAGGGTAAGATTGTAAAATGTCACTAGAAAGAGGATATTCCCCTCTACTATTTTATACAAGGTTGGCAACAAATCAACTGTTATTAGCTGCTATTCAATTGGTTTAAGATAATGTAGGCAGAAATGGCTCAAGATTTTATAGCCTAAAATGTAAATTACAAATTCCTGTAGTATTTCTCTCCCCCCNTCCCCCCCAACTATTGCACTATTAGATAATCATATTAGAAGGCATGTTTTTTAAATATGCATGAGCTAGATTTATTTTTATTCTAAAGTAAGGCTATCTTTTTTTTTATTAGTTTAAAAGATAGACCTTTTTATTTAAAATGTATTTAAAGTATATTATTATAGAACAGTACATGAAAATGATACAACAATTTGAAAAATCACGTCATTAATAATAGTTTGGCAATTTTTCTTGTACAACCTTAAAAATTGATGAAATAGGCATGCCATTGAAGGGGTTAGATTAAAAATAAATCTGTAAAAATTCTCTGATTTGACCATTTTGCAATTTAAACTTTAATGGCTCTCCCAAAATCAGTAATAATATTCAAAACATGTCTCACTCCAAAAATAAAGTCGAAAGATTCCAACAGGGCTCTTTTTACTTTAAAAAAAAACAACCTTTATTTTGAGTTTTATTGATAGGAAAAAATGCAACATTATCTCATTTTCAACAAGTGTTTAGTCATATTTACGGAGCTATAAGACTAGGTTTTGATAAAAAAGGACTCTAGATTTAGCCTTCCTTTAAACAATACAGAAATAAGAAGTTTTGCAGATTTCTTTTTCGCTTTCTTATTGACATGACAGAAGGTGGTTGTTTGTGAAGGGCAAAAGAGAGTAGAAGCTTAGACAGAATAAAGAAGTAGTTCCATAAAAAGACACAAACCATTGTATTTTAAGCCGTGTGTGGCCTGACGGTGATTGATACTTTCACAATAACTGAGGCAGCCTTAAGAGTAATATGGAAAAATAAGTTTTGTTAACAAGTTTAATTCTTGCATAACATAAAAACAGCTGGAAATTATTCTTTAATTTGACAGTTTATATATATAATTTTCCTTACTAACTTTGTATGTTTATAAATAAATTGGTTACATTTTATGAAACAATTAAAGGTTAAGCAAGATGAGGTAAACATTCTTTATCTATTTCTTTGATTCATTTAAGAAAAGAGAAACATTAAAAAATACTTAATGCAGATCAAATTTTGAATGTGGGGATAATACTAATGGTTTAGAAAAAAAAATAGTGAAAGGGGGAAAGGTTCTCATTTTGGAATTATAGAAAGATTTTGAGATTAGAGGTCAAACTCTACATATAAAGAAGAAATAAGAGAGAATGGACAACAAAGCAAAGACATATTCAGAAATGAGATGATATTTTAAATAACTGAAAATACAACATTTAAAAAACCCTAAATATGAACAAAATGTTCCCCGAGGATAATAACAAGAGTTGTAAATATCAAGATGTGGAAACATACTTAGAAAAATAGTAACTACAGTAGTGTCTCGGAAACTCGACATTCCGTGTAACTCGACACCCGCGTGTGCACACAGTTGTTGGTGTCAGTCATCACAATCCAAGGTCATTCAACTGTATAACCTCTCAGTTTGCTTGTGTAACTCGAGTGGAGCAGTCAAGCTGTCGTGTTTTTTACAAGTGCTGTGTTTGTTAACTTTCTAATTCAGTAACTTGTTATTCGAATCAATACAATATTGTATGTACAGTACTGTACTGCGTATAACTGCTACTGTAACATACAATATTACTGTAGTACAGTACAACTGTACCTTTCTTATTGAATACTGTACCGTGATTCATCCTTGTTTAGTAAACATGCATATTATGCAAGTTCATTCGTAAAACTCGACATTTGAATAACTCGACACCATCTCGGTCCACACTAGGTCCAGTTTCCGAGACACTTCTGTATTTACAAAGTTTACAGTTCGCTCAAAGTGTGTTTGGTTTGGTCTTCCAATACTTAACTGGTTTCATAAATTATGTTCTAGCTCCTTATTTGTCATGATTCTCCAAACAACATCCCCCGATAAGTGAGGCATAACTCTCGCTCATACGTTTTATCTAAGATAATATAAATATCATTTATATTCCCCTTTAGTAAAGTGCTTAAATTTCAGCGTAAGCTTATGGACAAATTTGTCCCTGCATCAACCGAAACATATAAATACTTTCTAGCCTTAATTAAAAATAAACTAATTTAAACTTTTTCATAATATTAAGATACTGGTTCTTCCAATTTAGGAAAAAAAGACCTACAGCCCCAATAAATATTCGTGGATACACGCACGCGCGCACGCACACACACACACACCACACTATCAGGGGTGTAGTGGAGCCGGGTTGTCGGCACTGGAAATTATAATTGTTTGTCTTTAAATGTGGATGGACAGAACTTGTCTTTTTAATTAATAGTAAATGAAAGTTCATTAAATTAATGATTGTTTCAATAGATAGATGACCTTTTGGACCATAA